>PVHP010028091.1:0-23408 GCA_004024765.1 Zapus hudsonius | reverse complement strand
TTTTTTTTTTTTTTTTTTTTTTTTTTTTTTTTTTTTTTTTTTTTACTTATCTTCTGCTTCACAGATAAATACATTCAAAATGCAGGGAATAAAAACAATGAAGTAAAATTATGGTAGATGACATAGTGTTTTGGGTTGAAAATCCTAAGCAATTGACAAAAAGAAGAGGAAGAAAGATGTAGAAACAGAAGAGGAGGAAGAAGAGACAGAGGAGGAGGAAGACAAGGAACATAACAACAATGTATAATAAATGAATCCAGGAAAGTTATATGATCCAAGATCAATATGCAAAGAGTAGTAAGTTTCTATACATTAACATAAAATAATATGAATAGGAAGTTAAGGAAACCATTCCACTTAAGATAGGATCAAAAAGATAAAATAATTAGGAATAAATTCATTGCCTATTTATATGACTACATAGTAAAACTATAAAATTATTGAAATGAATGAAGGCTCTAACTAATCCATATTCATGCAGTGGAAGACTTTGTCTTATTAAGTAAGATGGCAATATTTCCAAAAGTGAGCTGCAGATTAAATGCAATTCATATCAGAATCCCAGTGTTTTTTCATGTCAAATTCTAAGGAAAACAAAACAAATGTTGAAAATGAAGATCAAGGTTAGAGGACTCACACTTCCTGATATCAATATTTGCTACAGACCTATAATAAACAAAACACTGTGGTAATGGCATGAGGGGAGAGATGCATAGCATAATGGGATAGAACTAATAGTCTAGAAATAAATTCATGTATCTATTGTTTATTGACAAGGATGCCAAGGACATCCAATGGGAACAGTCTTCAACAAGTAGTTTGGGGACAATAGAATATCCACATGCAAAAGTAGGAGTTTACCTTACCTCACAACATGTAGAAAAATTAATTCAAAATGGACCAAAGACTCAAATGTGAAAATTAAATGTGTATTTCAGTTAACCTATACTTATCTCACTCTCCCATGGAGATTCTGTTTGTATTTTTCAGAAGGCAGCGAGAGAGCCATGGATCCACCAACCCTACCAATGAACCGCAGGCCAATAGCTGACATCCTGGCAAGAGATGAGCCACCCCAGACATACCGTGGAGGATCCATATGGAACCCCACAGAGAGTGGTGGGATAAGCAAGAGACTCACAACCACTGCCATTCAGTCAACACAGGATAAGCCAGAAAGACACCAATGATTTCAACACAACCTAAAGCAGAAGTACAGAGGCCACTAAGACCTCAACAACAAAGCATCCTTAATACTCACCCACCATGACTCAGGGAACTGAGCGGAAGAGGGGGCGGAAAGATTGTGAGAGCCATGGTGGGGGAGAATATCCAGAGACACGCCCCCCCTCAGTAACAACATACAAAGGGGGGTGTAAACAGGTTGACTCCTAGGCTATCCATAACCCCTACCCCATGGACTGATCCAGACTGCCCACGGAGGAGAATATCCAGCTGACTGGGGACAGGGAAGAAGGAAAAAGAGAAAATGGGGATACCAACTCATTATTTGCTCATTCAATGTATCTAATTATGGATAATAAAGAAAAGTAAATCTAAAAAATATTTATGACCTTCACCATGACAATGGTTTCTTAGATGTGATACTAAAAGCTTAAGCAACATAGAAAAACAACAGAAAAATTGAACTTGATAAAAAATTTTAATATTAAAGAAAGTGAAAGGCAGCCTTCAGCATAGAAGAAAGTGTTGGCTAGTCACAAACTGATTAGTATCCAGATGCTTGATATGAACAGCTCTGTGACAAAAAGACAAGCATGGCCAGAGTGAAGGCTCAGTGGTTAAGGGCACTTCCTGGGAAAGCATGAGGGCCTGGGGAGAGCTGAGAGACCTAGGACCCACATAAACAACTGGGTGTGGCCGTGCCCATCTGTGACCCCAGTTCTGTGGAGAGTAGAGATCAGAGAATTGTTGGGGCTTGTGGGGAGTACAGGATGGGGAGGGGACAAATGTCTCTAGGATCAGATTGAGATTCCAGCTGAAGTAAGAATGGAAGAAGAGGGGGACAGAAATACTGGATGTTCTCCAGCCACCACAGCAGAGCACAGGTCAGGTCACCACTGCCTGGGCGTGTACACATGCCTACACCACACACACACACACACACACACACACACACACACACACACACACGACAACCAATCCAATTAACATATGTAACACACACAGATAGGTGTTTTCAGAGAAGACATACACAGCCAACAAGCACATGAAAAGGTGCTCACGTTATCAGTCACAGATATGAACCTCAAATCATCAGGAGGGAGCCCTTCATACCCCATGGGATGGCCAGAATTAATAGACAGAAGATAGAAAGTGCTGGTAGGAAAGCACAGAAAGTGGAATTCATACATTGCTGCGTAAAATGGTGTAGCTGGTATGAAGAACAATTTATATGTTCTCATAGAGTTAAATATAGATTTATGGTATGACCTAGCAGCTCCATGTCTAGGTGCACATCCAACAAAATGGAAAGTAGCTGTTTAAGGTAATACTGTACACAAACCGCAGCACTATTCAATCCCTAAAATATGGAAACAGCTCAAATGCTAACTGATTAATGGCTAAGCAAATGTGTCATGTTTACATGATAGACTATTATTCAGCCATGAAAGGAATGAAGTGTTGAAGGTCGTAAAACCAGGCAGGAACCTTGAAAGCATTATACTAAAGAAGCCAAACATAAAACACCATACGCTGGGGCTGGAGAAATGGCTCAGCCTTTAAGGCACTTGCCTCCAGTGCCTAAGGCCCCAGGTTCAATTCCCCAGGACCCACATAAACCAGACCCACAAGGTAGTGACCCTGGTACATTCTCTCTCTCTCTGCTTGAAAATGAATAAATAAAATATTTTAAAAAACCATAAGCTGTATGATTCCACTTGAGCAAACTTCCCAGATTGTTGATATTCCCAGAGACAGAAAGCAGATTAGTAGTTGTCATGGGATGGGAAGAGTGAGGAGTAGAAAGTGACTGGGGAGAGGCTGGATTTGGGGTGATGATTGCTCTGTAGTGTGTATGGAATGACTACCTAAGGGGATGGCTGATAGCCCTAATCCTGTTTGTAAGTACAAATAGCTTTGTTCCTGTTTCCTGCTCCCTTGTGAAAGAGATAAGACTATGCAATGCATCCTTGGATTGTATATAAGGTTGGATGCTGAAATAAAGTTTGAGATTTGCTTGGACACATCTCCCAGCCGCGTGTATGTGAGTCTCTGGCTGTATGGCGTTTACCTTTTTCCATGGAGCCTGTCTCCTGCTGGCCAGAGACAGGCTCTCTTGCAGGGGGCCAGGGATCCGTGACTCTCTCCTTATTCAACATTAAATGATTAATCTTATATGAATTTTTCTGCAATAAGAAAACACTGTGGACGTTAGCTATATCAAAAGTTTGAAACAATGACATGAAATAGGGAAAATTGTTAGGAAAATAAAGGTAACTCAATAATAAATAGAATATCTCTGAGTCTGTTACTCAGTACTTACAAGGTTTTCACTAAAGCCTTGGAAATTGTATCAAATATTTAATGAATAAGTAATTTTAACCTTGGAAAAACAGTTTCAGGGTATAGAAATGGGGACATTTCCACATTCATTTTATGAATGTTTCATTGACTGGTGAGTATAAATTTATTTCAAAGTGCAGGCTGAATCTAACCAGTCCTAAGGGAATGAAATCATTTCACAGGTTTTTTTTTCAGGTATTAATAGCATTTTATTAAATCAACATGCGTTTCTAAATCACTCGAGGATATCGGACTAGACTGTAGGCTGTGCAGCCAGGAAGAAGCCCTAAAACCTAGAAAGAAGAGAGCAGGAAACAATTCGAGGGAAAATGGGGCTTGCAAACAATCTAATTCACCGGCTTGCAAGGATTTGGGGGAGAAGACAGACTGAAAGTTTCTCTGGAAGTGAGCTAATAACACAGCAGCCCACAGAACAAGGCTGCACACAGATACATCAATATATGTGTGGAATAACCTTTCAACATCGTTGGCTGTTGCACCATGCATGACAGCTGCCTTAGTTTATTACAGTTGTAGTATTTTTCTTTTCTTGTGTATGTGTGGTGTGAGATTATGCATGTGTACAAACCTGTGCATGTGTGTGGAGGCCAGGTGTCCTGTTCCCCAAGATAGGGTCTCTCACTGAACCCGGAGTTGGCATTATTTTCCATCTTGCCTGGCTGACCAAAAAGCCTCAGTGACCCTCTGTTTTTCAACCCCTCAGGGCTGGCTTTTCAAGAATGTGCATCCACACCTGACTTGCTATGTGGGTGTTGGGGATTGGAATTCAAGTCCTCATTCATTTTTACACAGCAAGCATCCTTTCCCATGGAGCCATCTCTCCTGGATCCCTCATGGGTATTCCTTTTTTGTTGTATATGCACCATTAATTTTTAAATGTTTTTTCCATGTGTGTGGTGTGGCATTTGATATTTTCCATGTGTGTGGACAGTGGAGGTGCCTGATGGCAGTGTGTGTGGAGGCCAGAGGAGAAGGTCAGTGTCCTTCTTTGATAACTCGTGTACAAATTTCCTTGAGACAGGTCTCTCTCTCTCTCTCTCTCTCTCTCTCTCTCTCTCTCTCTGTCTGTCTATCTCTAGCTGCTCTTGGTCAATGAGCTCTAGCCATTCTCCCATTTCCACCCCTGACAGTCTGAGATTAGAGACATTTGTGGCCATGCCCAGTTTATGATGAGTTCTGGGGTGTCAAACGGTGGTTTCAAGACCAAAAAGCCCTCAAGCTTGAGAGGCAAGAAGTCTTAACTGCTGAGCGATCTCCACACCTCACACCATTTATTTTTGAACAGTAGTTATTCTGACATTTACTATTTCTGGACTTTTCAAACATTTTGCCATAGTATTATTCTCTCTCTCTCTTTTAAAAATTTGACAATCTACACATTGAGCATGATGTAATTTGATCATACTCCTCTCCAAATGCCTTCTCTTTTCTCTCTGTCCCTCCTCCTTTCTGCTGATCTCCTTCTGACTAGGCCCTCTCCTATTCTGATGTCATTTCTTGTTTAGTGTTAACAACAGAACTGTTGTTTTATTTACCTAGATGTCCCTGATAGGCATAGATCTTATGCTGTGACAATAAGTTTGTCAGCATCCCTGAAGAGGAACACTCAGAGTTTCCAGAAGCAGAAACCCATAGTAGTCTGAGTTATGCTATCCTATTTGAATCAATCCTTTCTCAAAAGACAGAGAACTCATGAACTGATGTTGGGATTGGGGACAAAGAAGGAAAGAAAAAGAGCCAGGCCTGAGGAGGGTGTGAATTTATTCTGCACACTTCAGAGTTCTGCTCTAAGAATCACTATGTAGAGGGTATTGACTAAGCCACATCATTTGTGTGTGTGGATTATGGGAGCCCAGACATTTATTTTCTGACTTTGCATGGATGATCATGACTTGTAGAACCTCTTACAAATGACCGTTCCTGGGTCTCACACTCAGTCATTCTGATTCAATAGATCTTGGGTGGAATTCAACTGCACTTTTACACACACTCCAGGTTATTCTCATGCAGGGAGGTTAAGGCCACACTGAGCGGAGCAAAGTCCATAGTTCTCAAGAGGCACACAGTCTTTATAATGTAAGTCAAGAAAATTTCATGATTCCTAGAACCCTGTTATTAGTGTTAGTTATTAGTATTAGCCATCCCCATCTCACAATATTTCAGCTACTCAGAGGAGACATCCCTTTCACTTCTACTTCAAATACCCTTAGGACACTTTCTGAGATGGAAAGTTCTTTTACTAGTAAGTCTTAATTGTCCTCTCCTAGCTTTCCCAAAGGCCTAAATCCCTCAGTGTCTCATTTAACTCCTCACACCTCCAGAGCAGCCCTGCCCCTGGGGTTCTAGACTCTAACGAAGCCTCCTGAACCCCAACTCCCTCCAGAGCAGGGAGGATTTACCTGTGACTTGTACTTGGCCTAGTGGGAACAGTGTTGTGATGAGATCCTGTTTTTAAAAAAAAGTGAAAGAAAGGAAAGCATCACGACTGGTGTATTTTGCTAAGCAGGGCATACTCTTGTTCTTTTTGGAGAACTAAGCCAAGGTTCTGTTTCTTCCATAGGAAGGTCTTCTCAGAGGGAAGCATCTGGAATGACGGATGACATGACAGGTACAGGTTCCATGCAAAGAAGTCCTTTCCAGTGTGACCCCAGCTCCTTTCCTCACCTCCCATTTCCCTGTTTTTGGTGACCATCATATAAGCCCATCATAAGCCCATCATATCCCTATATCTCTACCCTCTTTCTTGCCTCACTGAGGGAAGAAGGCCTCTCCACATTGTGTTCACAGAAGCACAGAACAATTCAAGAGTAGGTCCAGGCTGGCTCTGCAGAATCAGGACTAAGTCCACAGTATCTGCTGGCTTTCTACATGATGCCCACCTTGCGTTGTATTAATTCTGACCATCCTGGTTCAGTTCCTGTATCACTTTACCTGCCAGCTCTGTATCCAGAGAGTCTTCATGCAAATCCTTCTCCATTCCCCTTCCAGTATTTGTCTTTCAGCCACAGGCAGCAGTTATGACTGGAGGAAATTTGTATCTGGAGATCAGCATTCCCATATAAGAGTGATGCTGGTATACAGAGCATGTTTTGCACAGATCTCTTCCAAGTTCATTTTTAAAAACTGATTTCACAATTTGTTTTTTGAATGGCACAATTAGTTAATATATCCTTATAAAGCCATAAGTGCAATGTGCTATAGGAGAATTCTTGACCACTTTCCCACCCCATCCAGCCTTATCCCAAGAGTTAATGCAAACATTTGTGCTGGCCATATACACTAAGTAATGGTAACTATTTCTCTCTTTCCTTCCCATACATCGGTAGTGAGGCTGCTCCAGATGTGGTCTGTGGACCTGCAGCACCAGCACCATTGGGGACTTCATTAGCAGCACCAACAGCAACAACAAAAAATGGTGTATAGTCCTCAAGATGTTCCTTAGGTTGTGTTATCACAGTTCTCAAACTTTACTGCTTTGGAGAGTCATCTTGGTTCATGGGCTGAATTTTTTGTTTCCAAAACTTGTATGTTGAAGTGCTAACTCCTAGAACCTCAGAATGTGACTGTATTGGAGAACAGGGCATTGAGAGGGGCAATTGGGTTAATTTGAGGCCATTACAGAGCAACTAGTTCAATGTGACTGGTGTCAGTTAAGAATATTTAGAAATTATAAACTAGGTACACGTATGAAACTGTTATCACAACCCCTTTTATTCAGCACAATTAATCTGTGCTAATAAAAGGACACATTAAGTGTGAAAGCCAGAGGAACGGCTTGGCATCTTGAAGAGACTCTTATCTTCTATAGCTGGAAGTCAGAGAAAACAGGAGCAGAGTCCAGAATTCAGTTGGGAGAGAAACTGATCTAAATCAAGGCAGGTCTGTGGTGACACAGTTGGGAAAGAATGGGACCCTGATGCCTGGGCTGAAGATGTAGATATTGAATTCAGTCTTTTTTACATTTTTTAAAAATATTTTTTTATTAATTTATTTGCAAGCAAAGAGTTAGAGAGAAGACGGGTGGACAGACAGATCAGGTGCACCAGAGCCAGCAGCCACTGCAAATGAACTCCAGATGCATGTGCCACTTTGTGTATATGGCTTTACATGGGTACCAGGGACTCAAACCTGGGTTGTTAGGCTTTGCAAGCCATCTCTCCAGCCCCACATTTAGATTTTTCTAAATAGCATATACATTATACATAATAATGGGCTTCATAATGACATTTTCATGAATGTGTATAATGTACGTTGATAACATTCGCCCCCCCCCCATTACTCTCGTCCCTATTGTAATGGGGAACTTGGGGTACCTTGCTAATTCCAATGCATCAACAAATTTAGAGCACCTGGGTTCTTGTCATATAAATTTAAAGAATCAAAACTGTAGAACACCAGAGGGTAAGGTTTAGAAAGGCTTTATTAGATTAAGAAGAGAAACTATAGGAGGCACCCATCATGAGAGGGAAAAAGTCTATGTGGGAGAAGAGGAGGTCGCCATAAGATTCTGCCATGAATCCCAGTTCCAGTTAAGGGTTCCTTGCCACTGAGTGGATCTCTTAGACAATCAGTAAGCTGTTGATTACCCACATAGGTTTAGTATCACTATTGCACAGATAAGCACTTTTTGATTTGCTGGTCTCTTCCATATAGCACTATGCTCAGCATTCTCATGACATCAATTGGTATTGTTTATCAGTGGTTTCTGCTTTCTTCAAATATCATTGACTGATTTCCCTTGGCAGCACTGCACTTGCTACCATCTGGGAGCTGGTTACCATTCTGGATCTGGCAGGGTCTCTCGGTGTTGTGTGATGACGTTCTGTGGTTTCTTCAGTAATAGGGTCTTACCTTTGGCCTGGGGCAGGTATTCAAGAGCTTTGATAAAAGCCTGTCTTGTTTTGGGAATCTCATGGGTTTTTTTGATCAACAACTCATTGAGGGAAAGAACCAGTGACTGGGACAGGGAGATGCAGGCCTGATCAATTTTTATTGGGCTTAGGCTTCCTCTGATTCCATTCATGGCTCCTCTTGTCAAGTGATGCCCACAGCTTCCTCAGGAGTTTACTGTAAGTAAGGATTTTATGGTATTGATTCATTATTGGTTTAGCTTATTATATGTTACCCCACCTTCCCCTTTATCCCCCCCATTCCTTCCATCCCCTTTAATTCTCTAAATTCACCTGTCAGGTTTGCTTAGAGTTTAAGCTTAACCTGGTTAGGAACCGAATATGAGGGAGAATATGCAGCATTTGTCTCTCTGTTCTTGTGTTCTTATATGATCTGCTCCAAATCCATCTACTTTTCTTTAAATTTCATTATGACATTTTTCCTTTCAGCTGAATAGAATTCCATCATGTAAATGTACCACAACTATCTTGTGGATAGTTCATCCTATGTTTCCAGAGTTTCAGGTCTTATGTTGAGGTCTTTCATGCATTTGGAGTTGATTTTTGTGCATTGTGAGAGGAGTGGGTCTAGTTTCATTTTATTTACAAGTATTTATCCAATTTGTCCAGCAACATTTGTTGAAGATGGTATATGTATGTCAGTCAACATTGTTGGCACTTTTGTCAAAGATCAAGTAACTATAGTTACTCGAACTAAGAGCAGGGTCTTCAATTCTTTCCTTTGGTCTGTCTGTCTGTTTTTATGCCAATATCATGTTGTTTTTGTTACTATGGCTTTTTAGATCAGGAATGGTGATACCACCCGAGGTGGGTTTTGTTTTTGTTTTTGTTTTACTAAGGAAAGATTTGGCTATCTGAGACCTTTTGCCATTCCAAATAATATTTGAGATTATTTCTGTCTATAAAGAATGAAGCTGTGATTTTTATTGACATCTCATTGAATCTGTATAATGTTTTTGGAAGGATTGCAATTTTTACTGTATTAATTCTACCTGTCCAGGAGCATGGAATATCTTTCCATCTTTTCACATCCTCCTCTATTTCCTTCTTGAGCATTTCTATGTTTTCATTATATAGTGTTATTCCAAGGTATTAATTGTTTTGAGGCTATTGAAAAGGGGAGAGTTTCACTGATTTCTTTTTCTGTATGCATGTCATTTAGCTACAGGGAGGCTTCTGGTTTTTATGTGTTCATTTTGTATCCTGCCACTTCGCTGAAGGAATTTATCACCTTCAGGAGTTTACTGGTACTATTCTTTGAGTCTGTTATGTATAGGATCATGTCATCTGCAGAAAGGGATAGTTTCACTTCTTTTCTAATCTGTATATCTTTTAGATCTTTCTCCTGTGTTACTGCTTGGGTTATAACTTTAAGGACTATGTTGAAGAACAGCGGTGAGAGTGGATACCCCATCTTGTTCTTGATTCTAGTGGGCACTCCTTGAACCTTTTCCCATTGAGTAAGATTTGGACTTTAGGAGTCTTATATATTGCCTTTATGATGTTGAAGTATAAGCCATCTAGGCCCAGCCTGTCCAGCATTTTGATCAGGAAGTGGTGTTGAATTTTGTTGAAGGCCTTTTCTGTGTCAATTGAGATGGCCATCTTGTGGTTCAGTTTATTGATGTGGTGGATTACATTAATTGACTTCTGTATGTGGAACCATCCTTGCATCTCTGTGAGGAAGCCTACTGGGTCAAGGTGAATAATACTTTTGATGTGTTGTTGTATTTGGTTTGCAAGGATTTTGTTAAATTTTTTTTTTTGAGGTAGGTTTTCACTCTAGCCCAGGCTGACCTGGAATTCATTGTGTAGTCTCAGGCTGGCCTTGAACTCACAGTGCCTCCTGAGTGCTGGGATTAAAGGTGTGTGGCACCACGCCCCTTGTTCAGAATTTTTGCATCTAAGTTCATCAGGACTATGGGTCTGTAGCTTTCCTTTCTTGTATCTTTTCTGATTTTGGTATTAGGGTGATGCTAGCTTCATAGAAGGAGTATGGAAGCATTCCTTTTTCTCCTATTACATGAAAAAGCTTCAGAAAGAGCGGTGTCAGTTCTATGGTGAAGGTTTGATAGAATTTGGCTGAGAATCCATCAGGTCCTGGACTTTTCCTTTTTGGAGGTTTTTGATTATATTTTCAATCTTGGTGGATGTGATAGGTTTATTTAGGAGATTTATCTGTTCCAGATTAGGTTTTTGTAGATGATAGATGTCCAGGAATTCATCCATTTCTTCCAAGCTCTACAATTCTATGGAGTAGAGGTTTTGGAAGTATGATCTGATGATTCTTTCAATTTCATTGGGGTCTGTTGTGACTTCTCCCTTTTCATTTCTGATTTTGGTTGTTTAGGCCTTGTCTTTTTTTATTTAATTAAATTGGCCAAGGGTTTGACAATCTTCTGTATTTTTCAAAGAACCAGCTCTTCATTTCATCTATTTAAAAAAATTGTTTTCTTCATTTCTATTTCATTAATTTTAGCTCTGATCATAATTTCACTTTGAGCTCCTAGGGTTGGATTGTTCTAGTTTTCCCATTGCCTTTAGGTAGGTGGTTAGTTTATTGATTTGACATCTCCCTGTCTTTGTTATAAAGACATTTGGCATGATGAATTTTTCCCATAAGGTTGCCTTCATTATGTCCCATAGTTTTGGTTTGTTGTGTTCTCATTATCATTTATTTCTAGAAAAATTTCAATTTCCCTTTTGATTTCATGAATGACCCATTCATTGTTTAATAGTGCCTTGTTCAGTCACCAGTAGTTGGTGTATTTTCTGTTGTCCCTACCTCTGTTAATTTTCTGGATTCAACATGTGGTCTGATATGATGCAGGGGGCTACGTCAATCTTCCTGGATTTGCAGCAGCAGGTTTTGTGTTCTAATATGTGGTCTATTTTGGAGAAGGTTCTGTGGGTTCATGAGAAGAATGTATATTCTGTAGTCTTGGGATGGTATTTCCTTTTTACGTCTGTTAGGTCAAGTTGATCTATGGTGTTGTTAAGCTCTGTTATTTCCTTGCTGGTCTTCTGTTTGGATGACCTGTCTAGGGATGATGGTGGTGTATTAAAGTCTCCTGCTATGATGGAATTTGAATTTATTTGTGTTTTGTTTGTAAGTTTTGCTTTATGAAATGTGGTGCACCTGTATTTGGCGCATACTTATTTATCATAGTAATATTCTCTTGTTGGATCATTTCCTTGATGAATAAGAAGTGACCTTCATTGTCCTTTTTAATTTATTTTGGTTTAAAGTCTATTTTGTCAGACATTAATGTAGCCACACCTGCTAGTTTTTATTTCCATTTTCTTCAAAGATATAATTTTCCATCCTTTTACCTTAAGGAGATTTCTGTCTTTAAAGGTGAGATGTGTTTCTTGAAGGCAACAAATGGAAGGATCCTTTTTTCTGATCCACACTGTTAACTTGTGTCTTTTTCTAGACAAGTTAAGTCCATTTATATTCAGAGTTATAACTGTGAGGTTTGCTTTAAGCCCTGCCATGATGGAGGGTTTATGGGGGTTGATTCCTTGCATGTTATTATTGGCCCAATAATTTTGGTTATCATGCTCATCCTCTATTGGGCTCTTGGTGTTGATTGCTCATCTCTTCTGTGTGGAATATCTCCCATATTGTCCTCTGTAAGTTTGGTTTTGTGTTCATATAATCATAGAGCTGGCTTTTATCATGGAACACTTTCATTTCTTCCATCTATTATGAGGGATAGCTTTGCTGGGTACAGTAGTCTAGGTTGGAAGCCATAATTTTTTAGGCCTTGAATAGCATATTTCCAATCTCTTCTGGCCTTCATGGTTTCTAATGAGAAGTCTGAGGTTAGTCTGACGGGGTTTCGTTTATATGTGATGTGTTGTTTCATTCTTGCTGCTTTTAGCACTCTCTCTTTGCTTTTTATGCTTAGCATTTTAACTAAGATATGCTTGGAAAGTTCCTTCATTGTTCCTTCTTCTGTCTGTTTGGAGTTCTGTGGGCTTCTTGTATCCAGACCATCCTTTTTCTTGTAGGATTAGGAAAATTTTCTTCAATAATTTTGTTGAATATGTTCTCTATGCATTTGGCCTTGGTCTCCCTCTGTAATCCCCATGATCCTGACATTTGGTCTCTTTAGGGTATCTCACATATCCCTCATATTTTGTTCACATGATTTTTTTGAATTTATTGAAGTTTATGGAATCCCTATTAATTTCTTCTGACTTGTCTTTGGGTCTGAGAATCTATATTCTGGGTTGTTAACTCTGGGATTGAGGAATTCAAAAGAAGATTTTAAAAGCTCTGTTTG
The DNA here is from genome assembly GCA_004024765.1 of Zapus hudsonius. Classification (NCBI taxonomy): domain Eukaryota; kingdom Metazoa; phylum Chordata; class Mammalia; order Rodentia; family Dipodidae; genus Zapus; species Zapus hudsonius. Next base: position 10,657 of record PVHP010028091.1, on the reverse strand, counting down.
ATTTTTAATTTCTGTTATATTTTCGTTCATAGTCACTATTTCTGTGGTGAGTTCCAGTTTCCAGTCCAGTTCTGTTTTATTTTTATTTTATTTTATTTTTTTGGAATTCACTATGTAGTCTCAGGCTGGCCTTGAACTCACTGCAATCCTCCTACCTCTGCCTCCTGAGTGCTGGGATTAAAGGTATGCGCCACCACGCCTGGCCAGTTCTGTTTTTTTTTTCTAAATGTTTTCTAGAATTCATTCTTGAATTTGGTTATGTCCTCATTGAACTTAACCAGCTTGTTATCAAGCACCTCAGTTGCTAGTTGGCTCATCTTCAATTCACTTAATGTGTTTTTGAAGTCACTATGATTTTTCTCAATTAAGTTGTGTCTGATGGCTAGACTTGTGTTGTTGAGTTTCACTTCATTTACAGCTGTTTTGAATTTTCCATTTCAGCAAATATCTTTGCATCATTGCAGTTATGACCTCAGGGTATTTTATTCTCATTTTGGGATTGTATTTCTGTTGTCTCCCCTACATTTTCACTGGCAACTTCCATTGTGGAGCTAGGAGGCCATTGTGGGGAACTCTCAGCTTGATTTTTTTTTGTTTATTTGTTTTACATTGTTTTCTTCCTATTTCTGGATAAAGGTCTAGTTTTCTTAATGCAGGAGATAATATATGTTTTTGTTGGGTATTCTGGGTGTTCTGTTCTGGGTTCCAGTTGGCTTTGGGATAGTGTTGTAATCACAGGTGTGTGAGTTGAAGAGGTTACAGGTATGTCAGCAGTTCTGGGCTGGTGTCTAGTATGTACAATGGTTTGGAGATAAGAGATCTTCTCTGGCAGTTGTCACCACTGCTTCTTGCTAATGGGCCTCAGGGATGTTTCAGAGCAGACCTAATTGCTCCTCTTCCCACTATGTGCCCCAGCTGTGTGGGTTGTTACACTCCCCCCCACCCCATGCCTGCCAGAGAACTTTTTCTGACTACTTAGGATCAGAACTAAGCACCCTGGGCTGCTGGAAGGTAGATGTGGAGTGTGTAGGGTTTGTAGGCATGTAAAAGTATGATTTCTTCAGTGATCTGTTTTTTGGTTTGACCTGGTTGGTGTGGAGTAGCACATGTGCAGATGTGGAGGTTAGAAGTGTGTCTACTACTCTGGGTTGGTGGCTGATATGTGAATTGTGTTTGATTTGGGGCAGTATAGAGTGGGTGTACAGGCTCCAAACAGATCATCCCCCTCTATAATCTGGAGCTCTATCCCCTATTACTCTGGTGCCCCCAAAAGCACAGGACCCAACATCTCTGTTTCCTTCACCGCCTTGCATGCACTTCAGTCACAAACACTCTAGGCTCCTCTCAAGTTTGTGTTTTCCTGGCCTCACATACACAGGCATCCACAGAGCACCAACTCCAGACACCACTCCCCACTTCATTGGTCTGGAGCATATAGGCCTATTTACATTGGTGCCCTGAATGCTCAGGCCAACGCCTTATAGGTGTATAGGCACTGGCTGGCACCCTTAGAGCTCTGGACCCAACCATGCCAATCTTCTCATCAGCCTGCAGCATACCCATGCAAATCCCTCTTTCCCCTCACCTGTTTGGTGTGACAGCACTAGGCTTAAGCTCATCAAGTATCTCTTCTATATGGCGCATCCTGTCTCTGGATAGGCTTTACTCTTCATCAGTCTGGAGCACACAGGCCCTAAGTGCTCAGGTATCAAACCCAGCACACAGGTCTCCCTAGACTGGGGAGTAGGCACTGCTCCCACTTAGCCCCTAGAGCTCCACCCCAAATACACCCAGAGCTCTTCACCAGCCTGGAGCATGCAGGCCTCCATCCCACCTTTTTCCTCATTGGTCCAGAGTTCCTAGACTCACTGAAAGCATTAGGCCCTGTGCCTGCCAGGAGTGAGTGCCCTGTCCCCAAACTCACTAATGTCCCAGCCCCCTCCAACACATAGCACCCCAGCCTTTCTTAAGGGTGTTTTGTCCTTTGTGGAGCTGGTGTGAGTGGCACATGCCTTCTCCCCTTGTCCTTGTAGCTCAGGTTGCTGGGTGGAGCTCTTCCCAGCCAAACCCTGGAGCTGTGTCTGGGGCTGTTACTGTGTGGGTGGAGGTAAATTACTGCTGCAGCTGGAGCTGAGTATATCTTCACACAGTCACAGTTTGCACTCTGTCTGTTGGCTGAAGGCTGATTTCCACCAGATCCACAGTTAATGCTAACTCTGGTCTCTGAGGGGAGGTGAGCATGCCAGATTCATTCTTCTCAGTCTTGTACATCAAAGCAGAGGGAGCAAAGAATATAGAGGACTGAAGTGTGACATTTGCAGCTTCCCCTTCCTTTGGCTGTTACCTTCTTTCCATCACCTCTTCTGCCATGTTTTATAAGCTTTGGAGGGCTTGATAGAGATGTCTCACTTGGTGCTGAGCACTCCACTATTACTTCTCAGCACTCTCATGAGTTTTGAGTCCCCAGTTGTCACCACCATCTGCAAAAACACATTTGTCTGACCAAATGTGAGAGCAGTGCTCATTTATGGGCACACACATAAATGTTTAGGGGCACAACATATCTATCTACTGGCTTGAAGTCATTGTGAGCAGTAAAGTTGGAAAAGGAGAATTCACAACATACTCAATAATGAATTAAGCAGAATTACATACAATGAACTAGAAGTCATATCCAGTGGGGCTCTGGCATCAATTCATAGCTAGTGTTGAGCTGGAAGTGCTTACCTCATTCTGTCAGGCCTAGGTTTTTCTCTCTAGCATAATTTAGGTTCTGTTGACCTTTCCCATAGGAGTCATGATGAAATTTAGGACAGTTGGGTACCACTGTGAATTCTTCTCAGAACAGTGCAGTGAATGCTGAGAATCAGAGGATTTAAACAAAGAGGAGATTAGACATACGCTTAAGTTTATGACAGCAGGAATGTATCATGGAACTTCCACCTTGGGTACAGAAGGGAAATTCTTTGAAGCACAACACACTGCAAAGTTGTTAGGCTGTCCCCATGGCTTGGCCAAATACCTTCATGTCTAGACAGATAACATTACTTCTTTTTTATGAGTCCCAAATCCTGTAACTTCTCAAAGGCCAGAAACTTCTACAAAAATGGTATGATCATTAAAGCCAAGAAGACTTATTTCTAACTTCAGGGACATTAGGGGAACAAAGCACCATTGATTGTACGCAAAATTGAAAATTGCAGTTGGGTTGAGGACAGCAGTGTTGGCAGGCAGTCAAGGAGATCACTGGTGATAAGAAATCTGCGGAGAAGGCTAACTGAACTGCTTATTGACCCAGAGGAAAATGCCATAGTATTATTTCCCCAATTATTGATTTTTATTTATTATAGTTGTTGTGCTGCAGAGACTAAGAGTTTATTCTACTCTGGGGCTGCAGCTCAGCTGGTAGAGTGCTTGTCTAGCATGTATGATGCCCTGGGTTCAGTCCTCAGCATCGTATAAGCTAGGCATTGAGGTCGATCCATGTAACTCCCAGCACTTGGAAGGTAGTGGCAGGAGAATCAGCCTGGTGTACAAGAGACCCTGAATCTAAAACAAAACAAAACACAAGCAAATAAAAAAGCACATGTCTCCTTTTCAAAATGCATATTTGTCCTTTGGATTATATCTTTACTCACACCTTGACATCATTTCTCACTTGAATCTGATCTTTTTAAATGCCCTGATATGAATGGAAGGTTTTATATATATATATATATATATATATATATATATATATATATATATATATGTATGTATCTTTGTATCTAAATACATATATGTTGATAAGGCAAATAGGTTTACCCAGAAGACAAATTTTTGATAGTTTAAAGCAATTAATGTCTCTTTAAATTACTTTTGTCTAGCCTGGCCTATTTTATTAGATCATGGGCTCATGCCAATTTTTATATGCACACTAGGCGGCGCTGTGGAGTTATGAACGCCCTGAACAGCTTTGGTCTGTTTTATAACAATGCTGTTGCTGCAGCTCCTTTATGTCAGGACCGAGTTTTCTGTGTAGGAAAAAAAAAAAAAAAAAAAAAAAAAAAAAAAAAAAAAAAAAACCATGACTTAAAACAGTGCCTGTTGAAAGTTGGGGAAAGAAAAATTTGTGAAGGAGTACTGATTTTTCTTTTTCCTTTTTGGTGATTGGAGGTTATAAATTCACATTAGTGATACGGCCAATATACAAACCACAGTTATAGCAACTAGAGAGAGAAACAGGATGGGACCCCTTTTGTAAGATGCTCATAATATTCCCAAGGAGGCAAGGGGTACAACTCCATTCACCTGCAATTTATTTGCAATGTTCTTCTCTGTTGCTTGTCATTTTGGAATGGTTTTAACTGTTGCTAAAATGTCACAGGAACAACAGCCTCATAGCTAGAAATCATCTGTTTCTTCACAAAACAAGTTCTCCCCAGATCAGCCATGTGACCTGACCCAGCAGTGCCCAGCCCTCTGACCTCAGTCTTGCTGGGACAGCATCTCTGTTGGGACAGAGAAAGAATTCATGTTCCAGTCCTCCTGCTATTTCTCTCCTTTCGTGCCTGCTGAGGAGGAGTTCTTTTTTTCCTCTCAAACCAGATACTGAAAAGTAGATGTTAAAAACTTAAATCCATCCAATAGAGAATTCAGTGTGAAAATTTGGGATAAAATAAGCCCCAAATATTTGATCAGTATCATGATATATCATTGCAAAATTTAAAATATAGATTAGAATGATTTGAGTTTTCTCATTGGCAAACTAACACTATTTAAACTGCTTTCAATCTTTGTAAGCTAAACTTCAGAAGATGCTTAGATTTACATTTGTATTAATAGAATCAGGTCTAGGTCTGTTTTTTATGGAGAGGGGCCCTCTCAGTAAGGGTCAAAGGGAAACCAGCCCTCATGGTAGAGGGCAGAATGTAAGGAAGCTCCAGGGCAAGGAAAGCTCTCTCTCTCTCTCTCTCTCTCTCTCTCTCTCTCTCTCTCTCTCTCTCTCTCTCTTTCTGTGTGTGTGTGTGTGTGTGGTGTTGGTGATGGCTTTTTCCATTTCTGTTAGTACCTGTGAAAGGGAGCCAGCCTCTTTTGCCATTATGGAACTTCTCTTGGATATGCAACTTCAATAAATCTCTTTCTCCCATAACTGTGCCTGGTTTTGAGCTTCATCCCAGCGGCGTGTGGCAGACTACAGCAATACTAAGGGAAGGCAGCACATTTTTTGCCTTCTGGTATCAGAGAAAAAGCATATATACTTCAAAAAACCTAAAATACATTTACATTCCTTATAATAGATGCTGCATGCCAGAATGTTATGAAACTTAAAATAACTGGTGTTTGGAGTTGAATTTAGGGCCTGTACATGCTAGATCCACCAAGATATTTTAATTAGTTTCATGAATGACCTTGAGTCAAAGAAATGAGTTAAATAATAGAAGTACAATATGCATTTCTTTAGGGCTTCAAATCATGCTTAGATTACAGTGCTTTAAAATTTTCATATGAATTACATTTACACTCCCCAACACTATATATATAATCTCAGATCCATGAATTAAAGAAAACATGAAATGTTTGCTATCCTGAGTTTGGCTTATTTTATGATCTCCAGTTGTATCCATTTTGTGGCAGATGACATGATTTTACTCTTCTTTATGATTGAATAGAGAATTTCCCGCTTTTTAAAGGCCGAATAGTGTCCCATTGTATATACATACCATTTTTCATGTGTCCATCAGTTGATGGACACATAGGTTGGCTCCAAGTCTTAGATATTGTGAGTAGTGTTACAGTAATGGGAAATGCAAATGTGCCTGCAACATACTTTTTCTTCAAGTTGTTTAAGGTTTATGTTGAGGTCTTTGATCCATCCTGAGTTGGTTTTGAGCAGGGTGAGACTTATTCCTCCATCTGTGGTTACCCTGTTTCTCCAGCACCATTTGTCGAAAAGACTATCTTTTCTCCAGTGTGTGTTTGGCCTCTTTGTCAAATAGATCAGGTGGCTGTAGTTTCTAGAACTTATTCCTGGGTTTTCTGTTCTATTCCATTGATCTATGACTGTGTTTGTGCCACTACCAAGCTGTTTTATTACTATATCATTGTCATGCATTTTGAAATACTGCCTCTAGGAGTATTCTTTTGCTGTGGATGATTTTGGCTATATAAGCCTTTTGTGCTTCCACACAAATTCTTAGACTATTTTTTTCTATTTCTGTGAAGAAAGGTGCTGAAACTTGGATTGAGATTACATTGAATCTGTGTATTATTTTTGGAAGGATGGATTTTTATAATATTAATCTTCTAATCCATGAGCACAGGGGATCTTTTTATCTACTAGTGTCTGTTGTATTTATTATGTTGAGATATGTTTCCTTCATCCTTAAACTCTCTGGTGTTTTAATCACCAAGAATAGTTGTATTCTGCATCGATTGAAATGGTCATGTGAGTTCTGCCCTTTAATCTCTTTATATGATATATTACATTTATTGATTTCCATATGCTGAACCATTCCTGCATCCTTGGGATGAAACCTACTTAATAGAGGTGGATGAACTTTTGATGTGTTCTTGGATTTGTTTTGCTAAGACTTTTTTTTGAGAATTTTGGTGTCTAAGATCATGAGGGATATTGGTCTGTGATTTTCTTTTGTTGTAATTCTGTCCATACTAGTGTAATGTTGGCTTCATAAAGGGAGTCAGGGAGCGTTCTCAACTTTTCAGTTTTGTGAAATAACTTGAAAAGCAGTAGTTTTAATTTTTCTATAAGGGTTTGGTAGAATTCAGCATTGAATCTATCTGGGCTGGAACTCTTGGTTAGGAGCCATTTAACTACTTCTTTAGTATCATTAGATTTTATATCTCCATTCAGGTACTTTTTCTCTTTTGTGGTTAACTTTGGTAGATCACATGAAATCCATCCATTTCCCCCAGATTTTATAAATTTGTGGAATATTTGAAATATGTTCAGATGATTTTTCCAATTTCACTGGTATCTGTTGTAACATCATTTTTTTTTTGTTTCTAATCTTGATTAGAGTCTTCTCTGCTTTTCTTTTGATCAATTTGGTCAAGGATTTATCAATCCTATTTATTTTTTCAAAGAATCCATTCCCCATTTTCACAAATTTTAAAATGTTTTCTTTATTTCTAGTTCATTGATTTCTGCCCTGATCTTATTACTTTGAGATTTGGGTTGTTTTTGTTTTTCCAAAACCTTAAGATGGATTGTTATTTACTTGCAATCTCTCATCTTTTATAATGTAAGCATTTAGAGCTATAATGTTCCCACTCAGGATTGACTTCATAGTGTCCCATAAGTTTTGGTATGTTATATTTTTATTCTATTTCGGTTATAGGAATTTTTTAAATTTCTTTCTTGATTTCTTCAACAATCCATTCATTGTTCTACAGTGTTCAATCTCATTAGTTTGTATATTTTCTGTTGTTTTTCTTGTTGATTTCTAGCTTTATTACAGTATGGATAGATGTAATACCTGTAGTTAGGCCAATTTTCCTGAATTTGTGGAGACTTGCTTTATGTTCTAATATATGATCTATTTTAAAGAAGGTTTCATGAACTACTGAAAGAATTTCTATTCAGTAAAGTTTGGGTGGAATGATCTACATGGTATTGTTTAGCTCAATTGTTGTTTTTTTTTTGTTTTTGTTTTTCGAGGTAGGGTCTCGCTCTAGTCCAGGCTGACTTGGAATTCACTACGTAGTCTCAGGCTGGCCTCGAATTCATGGCGATCCTCCTATCTCTGTTTCCCGAGTGCTGGGATTAAAGGTGTGCTCCACCATGCCCGGCTGTTTAGCTCAATTGTTGCTCTATTTATTTTCTGTTTAGATGATCTACTGATAGTGGGATATTAAAGTTATCCAGTATTATTGTGTTGGGACTTATTTCTGATTTAACATCTAGTAGGTTTTACTTTATAAAATTTGCTGCACCTCTGTTTGGTGCATACTTATTTATGATTGTAACATCTTCTTGTTGAATTGTTCCCTTCATGAGTATAAAGTGGCATTCTTTATCTCTTTTGATTACTTTTGGTTTAAATTCTACTTTGTTAGAAATTAGCATGGCATACTTGCTTGTTTTCTACTTCCGTTTGTTTGAAATTTCTGAATTTGATCATGTCCTCTTTAATTTCATTCCACTGTTGAGTCTCGTCCATTTCATTCAGTTGTCTGTTAAGTTCTCTTCCATGATTCTCTTCCATTTCATTCAGCCATTTGTTCATGGCCTCATTAAATTTGTTGAATATGTCTATCACATTACATTTTGGAGTCTAGGGAGATGACTCAGTGGTTAAAGGTGCTTACTTGTAAAGAATGCCAGTCCAGGTGTGATTCCCCAGTACTCACGTAAAGCCAGATGCACAAAGTGACATGTGTCTAGAGTTCTTGTACATTGGGAAGAGGCCTTGAAGCATCCATACACTCTTGGTCTTTCTGTTTCTCTGCTTGCAAATAAATAAAAAACAAAAAAAATGTTTCCATAAATGGCTAAAGCAGTTTCTTGCTGCTTTTCTGGAATTCTATAGCTGGAGTTTCCTCTAAGTAGCTTGCATTGGAGGTTTTCATGATGGGAGTTGGCATTCTTGGTGGGGATATCTTGCCTTGGTTTCTTGTGTTAGTGTTTTATGTTGGGATTTGCCCATGTCAAGATAGTCCTTTTGTCTCACTGAGAATGCAGCACAGCAGCTCTTGTGGAGCTTGTGTTGAGTGGCCTGGTCAGCCTTGATCCAGGTGCATATGCCTATCTGCAGGTATGGGCTGTGCACACTGGAAGCTCGTTATTCCTACGGTCTCAGCACATCAGAGCTTCGGAGTGTAATCAGCTGGGTTGGTCCCTACACAGGTTGGTATAAGTGTGCAGGACAGGGAATGAGGTCAGTGCCAATTAGGCCTGATCTCCAATCCAAGTGGGTGTGGTCCATGTTGTACCCACAGGGCTGAATTGGGGACCTTGGGCAGCCTACAGAGTGCCCCAGGCTGGGAAGTATGATCAGCTCAGGCGTCCCTGTTCAGGGTGGTGCAAATGGGTGACATCTTTTATCTATGTGTGGTAGTTTGATTCAGGTATCCCCATAAACTTAAGTGTTCTTAATTCTTGATTTTGGAATTGGAACCTTATTGGAAGTGTGTTGTTGGGGGCAGGCTTATGGGTGTTATATCCGGCTTCCCCTTGCCACTGTTTGGCACACTCTACTGTTACTGCTGTCCATCTGATGTTGGCCAGTAGGTGATGTCCAGCCTCTTCTCATGCCACCATTTTCCCTGCCATGATGGAGCTTCCCCTTGAGTCTGTAAGCCAAAATAAACCCTTTCCTCCCATTAACTTGCTTTTGGTTCTTTCTACCAGCAACAAGAAAGCTGACTGAAACAGTTAGGCTTATGAAGGTGAGAAAGAACTTTGTGAGGAAGGTCTAGAAGCAGCTTGTGTGAGAGGCTTGCTGCATTCTGCCTGCATGTGTCCTGAGAACTTGTTGCAGGGTTGTTTTACATCAAAATGGAGTAGTGTGAGCAGATGGATATGGCACAGAGAGAAATGAAATATCTGGGCCAAAACTGCTGCTGGTTCAGCTGCAATTGTTTGAAATATAACCATTGAGATTAGGCCAGGTAACCTGAATTGGGACAGTAGGAAGAATGAGGATTCTTTTGAAGTAAGGGGCCTGAATGCTGAAGGAGTGTCCTGCTCTTCATATCTGGCTTTATTACCCCTCCCCCTGGATTAACAAATTGATAGCCTAATTGGTGCTGTGGAGTATAACAAATTCTGGAAAGAAGGTACTTGGATGTACAACATGGTTTTGTTTTTTGGAAATGTCCATGGGCAATTTAAAGCAGGCTTGTTGAAGATTCTTCATGGAAGCCCAATGGAGCCATGAGAATGAACTGTGGGTTGCAGTGGAGACCCAGTGGAGATGCCAGGACTAAGCAATGAATGGCTGCCAAGGAGAGCTGATGGCACTGGATGAAGTTTTCCAGGACTCTAAGTAAGTCAAGCTGGAGGGATGGAATTGGAACTCCAGAGACCCATTGTCACTGGTTAGAATTATCTGACTTGGAGTTAGAGTTTGATGTTTGCTTGCTTGTTTAAAATCTTGTATTGGTTCATTGTGTCTTTGCTATACTCACTGCCATCTGTAGCAGTGTGAATATTTGTTCTGTGCTGTTATGTTTTTTTTTTTTTTTGGTATTATGGCTCACTTAACAGACCTTAAATTATGGGGATGTTGAATATCATCGGGATTGATAAAAACTGTGGGGATTTTTAAAGTTGGACTGAATGCATGGTATTTTACATTGTGTATGGTTATCAGCTCACTTATATAGCTTAGGCAGGCCTTAAAAACTCATGACAATCCTTCTGCCTCAGCCTCCCCAGTGCTGGTATTATAGGCGCAAGCTGCTGCATCTGGTTCTAAAATATTTATTTTTAGCTTATTGACAATTTTCTTGCCTGTACGTGATGTACTTTGATCACAGTCTCCTTCTATTACCCTCTTTTGTGTCCTTTTTTCCCCACTCTCCTTTTAATGAATCCCTTTTTCTTTCCAACTAGTCCTTCTATTCTGATGGCTTTTTAAAAACCCTCCACCCTCTATGTCAAAATGCTGATGGCCCAATATTGTGCAGGTAGTGACAGTTGCTGTGAGGTCAT
>PVHP010028090.1:0-23370 GCA_004024765.1 Zapus hudsonius | reverse complement strand
CCTCTGCCACAGCACTGCAAACAGCGGCAGGAAGGTGTGCCAAACTCTGGCAAGGGGAAGCTGGTTTATAACCCCATAAGCCCGCCCCTGACAACACAGCTTCATCGAGGTTGTAAAACCCAAACTGCCATCAGCTGAGGATCTATCTATCAGAACACAGTCAATTGTTTGTGGGGGACACCTGTATCAAACCATGACACATGGTGAGCCTTTCCCAGCCCGAGGAAATAAGAAGCAATGGCAGGACCAAACAGATTTTCTGTTCACTATTTCATTTGTACTTAGTCTCTGGGAGTCTTGGTCCAAGTTTGATACTTTCTATACAAATTCTTGTACCAAAAGGAGAATATGGACCTCACAGGAACATACAGAGTTTGCAGAAGAAAAACCATGACTCCAAGACAGTGGAGTAGTGGAGAAGTGAAGGAAGTTTGTGGGACAACAGAAATCAAAGAACAAAGGGGTAGAGATGGAAATGCTCTACTGTGGGGTTTGTGGGACTGTAAGAAATCTGAACCCCAAAGCAAGAAGATCAAAGTGGTTAGCCATCAGATCTGAGCCCATGGGAATAAGTGAAGTAAGGTTATGGATAAACTACTGTGGTAGAGGCCAGGAATGGGGACACTATTCAAACAGCTTTGGCTTTTAGAGCATGTAAGCCCAGGATGTAAATCATTCTGGTGGGGACTTGAGAGATGATGGTAGGGGCAGGATCTGTCAGTGAGGAGGGCTATCTGATGCCCGGTGAACACATGAATCTTGACTTGTTGAATTGAACTGAATGCAGTGACATGATAGGAGGAAATCTATAGGTGCCATGTGGAACTCATGGGTTCAGAAACTGAAAGATCCAGACTCAAAGTTCTGGCATTAAAAAAAATATTTTATTAATTTTCAAGCAGAAAGATACACACACACACACACACACACACACATATATATATATATATATATAGAGAGAGAGAGTGAGAGAGCGAGAGAGAGCACACCAGGGCCACCACCTTGTGGGTCTGGCATATGTGGGTACTGGGGAATTGAACTGGGGGCCTTAGGCACTGGAGGCAAGTGCCTTAACCGCTGAGCCATCTCTCCAGCCCCAAGTTCTGGCATTTTTAATGTAATGTAGCAAAACTCATCTCACCTTGTTTGAATTTCAATTTCATCAGCTGTGAAGAACTTTCTGCCATTTATTCACCAATTACTCGACCACAGTCAAGTCCTGTATATTGTGCCAGATTTGGAGAAATCAGAGGAGTAGCATAGGATTCTTGTTCTTGCAGAGCTCATGATTTAGTTGGAGAGATCTGTGCAAGCTGTCAGTTTATCACTGTAAGGACTCTGTTTTCATGGAGGGATATGGAAAGTATGGTGGGATTCCAGAATGATCCTTAACATTATGGGGTCCGTAGGACACCCTGAAGCCTGTAAATGATAGCAATGCATGCTCAGAAAAACCCCATCCTTTTCTCTCTGCCCATACTGGGTCATGTCTGATGGTCATGAAATTTAAAGAAGCTTAGAAAAAGTTTCTCTGCAAAAGGTTTCACTGCCGGAAGTGGCCAAACCTAAAACAGTGAAAATCCCACTGAGGGCCAGGAAAGCCAGACGATTGGACTTTCATTGCAGGGCAAGGGTTGCTTATGTCTTCTGACCAGGCAATATCATTTATAGGACAAATAGAAAAGCCTGATCAATCAACAAAGTGAAATTAAAAATTAACACAGTTTTGTTTGCTCGGTTGTAATCTTTGAATTGGTCAATAGCCGAGGATGTGATGGTAACCTCACTTGAGGCTAGTCACAGATTCTTTGACTGCTAACAGCCTGGAAATCATGTCTGAGAGCAGACAGATAAGACCAGGATTAAATGTGTCCAGGATATAGGTACTCACCAAAAAGCTTAGAGAGTCCTTGCTGGGGGCTGGTGTTTGTGCTGCTGAGGTGGAGGCTTTGCAAGGACCCAGAGCCCTGTCTCTCTGCATGGCATTTATTCCGGTGGTCTATTCCAAAGAAGGACAAGAACATTAGGTGACATCTTTTTCTTTCCTCCTCTTTTCTCTGCTCCTTTCTGTCTCCCCTGCCCAGTATGGAAGATGGAAGGGTGAGAGAGCTTGTCAGAGATGAAAGTGGAAAGGTGTCACCAGTCAGAACCTGAGATGACTAGCTACCCCGTACTCCCTTTATTCAGGGGTGCATGTGATCATACCTAGGGAATAGTTACAATTATTTATTTAAAATACATCAGGGCTGGAGAGATGGCTCAGCGGTTAAGGCACTTGCCTCCAGTGCCTAAGGCCCCTGGTTCAATTCCCCAGGTCCCACATAAGCCAGACCTACAAGATGATGGCCCTGGTGCGCTCTCTCTCTCTCTCTCTCTCTCTCTCTCTGTATCTCTCTGCTTGAAAATGAATAAATAAAATCTTTTAAAAAATACATCTATGAGCACTGTAAACTGAAGGTCCCCCCAACCCCAAAAGAAAAGCCCCACTTTAGATTCTAGAAGGACAAATGATCGAACTTCATAAGTATGGAGAGTTAAAATATTGCAGATCTGGAGCCAAATTACCTCGGGCTAGTAGCAGTCTCTCTGAAGGACATGGCCCATTTCTGTGCTGAGTGCAACATCTTTGTGACCATCAAAACCTTTAAAATGTTTTCATAGCAAACCAGTGGCTTCCACTAACGCAAAGGCTAAGAATGTCATTAGACAGCGCCTGAAACCTGTAATCGAGCTTTTCATGCTTTACTGTTTAACCCACCAACCTGTGGTCCCCACCAATATATTTGGTAAATGCCTTGATTAGTGATGTTCTTTGTTTGGAAACTAATGGAATTTCATGTAACCCCTTTCACAGCAGAATATGTCTTCTGGGCAACTTGAATCTGTGTTTCTGGGCCATGATCAGTCATATTTGGCTCAAAACTAAATTGTCTCATTCCCTTTGATGTAAGAATTGTGTTTTTGTGTTGACAGCCCAGTTACTAATGTATTATAGGAATAAGAGAATAGAACCCAATTACTAATATATTATAGGAACAAGAGGATAGGAATTGTAAAAAAAAAGGTTTATTAATTTATTTATTTATATGAGAGAGAGAGAGAGAGAGAGAGAGAGAGAGAGAGAGAGAGAGAGAGAGAGAGAGAGAGAAAACCAGGGCCTCTAGCCACTGCAAACAAACTCCAGATGCATGTGCCACATTGTCCATCTGGATTTACATGGGTACTAGGGAATTGAACCCAGGTCCTTAGGTGTTGCAGGCAAGCCTGAGAATAGGAATTTTAATTTACATTCAACCAATTACACATAAATGTTGATCTCTCTGTGTGTTCCCTGGAGATACTTGGCAAGGTCTCAAAATGTTCTAGCTGTCACAACTGGGGGAATTCTACTTGCATTTGGTGGGTAGAGACTAGATATGCTGTCACTTATCCCACAACAAAATTATCTGGCCCAAAAATGAAAGGCTAAGAAATACTAGTTTTTATACTAGTATAAAAGAATTTTGCTAAAAAAAATATAAAAAGAGAGCATAGGAAAAAAAGGAAAGAATTTTGCCAAGCTGTTCATAATGATATGAGGATGGAGGTGGAATAGAATATTGGGAAACTAGTTATTACATTTACCACTTTATCTACTGTTGACATTTTTTTTTCTCTTTATAGTGTCAATATGTGGCCTACAACTTAAGAGCTTCCTGCTTCAGCCTCCAGCATGCTGGGATTTATAGGTATGTAGCACCACACCCAGATTCCCTCTCCCTTATTTGTATGTGAGGGACATGTGTGTACCATGGTGTGCATGTGGAGGTCAGAGGACATCCTTGGGGTATTCATTTTCTCCTTCCACCTTGTTTTTTTTAGAAACATTCTCTCTCTCCTCTCCCCCCTGCCCCCAAGGCCAGACTAGCTGGCCTATGAGCTTCAGGGTTCTCCCAGCTCTGTCTCCCATTGATGTAGGTCCATTGGGATTTCAGATGTGTGTACCAGTTTTCTTCTATTTTTGCATGGGCGCTAGGGATCAAACTCAGGTCAGCAGGCTTGAAGAGCAAGTGCCTTTAGAAGCTGAGCCATCTCCTCAACTCCTACTCCCAGCTTCTATTGTTGGGATTTAAGAAAAAAAACATCAGTATATTACATTTGTAATTAAAATGAACTAGAATAATGTGAAAGTACTTATTGGACACTTAGTAAATAGGTATCATGTTAGGCCCTGGGAATAGAGAAATGAGGACACAGTAGGCATTACCCAGATCAACAGACACAGTCAGGCAAGTACTCACTCAGCAGGGCAGAAAGTGCTTGGAGCTTGCTAAAATATTTCCTTTGCTTTTTTTTTAATTAAAAAGTAAAAGCACTTGGAGTCCCCAGGTAGAATTCCAGTACAGCATGGTTCCAAGGCAAGTTCACTTCTTGGCATAGACTCTCCTGAGCCTAGGAAATTCTAGTCTGGTTCTGGTCTCCAGGGCATCTGCCCTGGCTGCCTCTCCCATCTTGCCTAGCTACTACCCTGGCTTCACCAGCTCCTTCTCAGAGGTCCCTGAGAGTGCAGGGAGTGAGTCTCAGGAGAGGATGGGAGTATGAGGAAGAAGATATTCACCGATGGAACTGTTTGTGCTGGAAGGCTCTAGAACATCAGTGCTCATACCCTGACTTTATTGAAGATAAAATGAAGCCTGAAAGATTAAAACTTGCCTGAATTCACCCAGAATTAATGTCAGGTGGGGCTGAAACCCAGGTTTCTGATCTGGAGGCTCTGAGGTATGCTGGTGCTCCTCTTACTTCTCACTGGCCTGGTGAAGATTTTGTCTGTCTTCCATCATTAAAGTGGCCTCCACATAGTTTTCTCGGCCCATGACTTGGGTCCTTGTTTTCAGGCTATAGTTTCTACTATCCTCAGGAATCCAAATGGTTGCCAGGGAGATTCCTATATCAGCCTGCCCAACAGAATAGTCTGGGCCAAGTGGACTACATTTGGCACCTATGGGAGGCAAACGAATGATAACTGGAATATGATTGTGGGGGGAACCACAAAGCACTAACCTCATGTTTGGCAGGCTGGTTCCATGGGCCGTGTGCCAGTATGAATAACGTTGGGAATAGGGTGGTGTCGGATGGGGTGGGATGTATAAGTGTATAGTAGTGTAAGTAGATGTGGGTTACATGTGTTGTGTTACTTTTCTGAGGAGTCGAAGAACCACTCTGCCTTCCAAATAGGGCACTTCCAGACCCCCTCATCCCCTAGAAAATGATTGTCTTCAAGTCTAACTGGTGGAACAATGGCTTTATTGGGATTATTCACAGTAGTATGGGTGAGGGATTATTTCTAGGACTCACGTAAACTGAAATTCCCAGAAATAAACCTTGACATCTGTGTTGAAGATTCTACATGGCCAAATGACTGATTCGAACTTCCTGACTGTAGAGCATTAGAATGTTGCAGACAAGAGCCAAATTATCTTTGGCAATTTTCAGTCCCTTGGAAAAATATTCATTCCCACCCCTGTGTCAAACCTAAGATCCTTGTGACTAGAAAAACCTTTAAAATGTGCTATTAACACACCACTAGTTTCCATTAACCCAAAAGCTAAGAATCTTATCAGATAGCATCAGAATCTTACAGCAGAGTTTTCCCTGCTTTGCTCTACCCGCCTTACCCCACCAACAAATTTGGTAAATGCTCCCTGATTGATGACTTTCTTTGTTCTGTAACTAATAGAATATCATTAATGGAATAGAATATCATTAATGGAAGTAACCACTTCCACAGTGGAATGTATCTGTCAGGGCAACCCAAATCCATATGGGTTCCCAGGCCGTGGGCACTCATATTTGGCTGTATTTTCTTGTTCTCTTTGAGGTGAAAGCTGTGTTTTGTGTTGATGGTTTTGACATCTTGATGTTGGGCCCCAAGCAGATCCACCTGAGTCACTCAGATCAGTTATCTGCCACATGTCAAGTTGTTTATGGAGTCAGAAACAAAATTCGGGCCAGAACATGGTGATAAAAACTGGCTTATAGATGTATCATTGTTAGTGGATTTAAATCCCCATTTAAGTGAGTTAAGCAAGACTCTTCGAAGTAAAAATCAACTTATCAGTATAATATTTAACAGTGTTCCAAGTGCAACAGAAATTATGGCAAGAGCAAGTTAAGGTAAACATTTTTATCCATTTTGACATGTTGGCTAAACACAGTCCTGTGAATAGCAAAACACATGAAGTCTTGCTTTTAGATTTGATATAAGAATTTGAAAGCAGACTTCAAGATTTTTGGGAAAATAATCAATATTTTGATATATTTGTGATGCCAGTTTTCAAATGGAATGCACAGACCTAAAACCTGACTTTCAACTTAAAATTCTGATGATGTCTCTTTACTAGACTTTCAATAGGTTCTGTCTTCCCAGAGACAAAAATACCCTTCACTTCACAATCTCACCTTATGCATGTCATTGCTTTTAGGTAGCACTGGTATGTGTGAGGAAGTCTTTTCAAGAATAAAGAGCACAATGAGTAACACTAGAACCATGTGATGGTTAAGTTTTGTTGTCAACTTGATCTGTTTAGCAATCTTGAGTGGCTCTCTGAGGTTGCTTACAGGAAGGGTTAAGTAAAGGAGGAGTTCTCTCCTCCAGAGTGAGTCCTTCCTCCAGAGTGAGAGGCCCTCTCAATAGGGGGCAGGGTGTAAGGAAGCTTGAGGGGAAGGAAATCTCTCCCTTCCTCCCATTTGTTTGCTGGTATGTGTGTGGTGTTGGTGATGACTTCTCTTTGTATTTGGACCTATGAAAGGGAACCAGCCTCTTTCACCATTAGGGAATTTCCCCTGGATCTGTAGATCCTTTCCTCTCATATCTGTGCCTGGTTTGGAGGTCCATCCCAGCAGCATGTGGCTGAGTATGACAGACCACTGTATCCCATGAGCACATTGAGAACTCACTGAGCACTGCAACTACTTCCATCAGGCCAGGTATCAATGCACTTGTTTCTCTAATACCACGTCAGATATACCATTCAGATGTTGCCCTCTTTTATTTCTTAATTAAAAATATTAAAAATAAAGTTTTATGACTTAAATATGTTTATTCTCTTTATTAGTGATTGCAAATTTGAGCCTGTTCAACTATTTTAAAAGATTCTGAATGTGACATAATTAGGAACATCATGTGAGGATTTTTTACTTTTCCTTATCTGTGGTGGTATTATAAAAAATGCAGTATTTTTTTGTTCATAGCTTTTGTTAGCACTTGTGTATTTAATATGTATGGTTCAAGACAATTCTTCATCCAGAATGGTCCAGAGAAGCCAAAAGGTTAGATACCCCTGTCTTAGAGAGCATATAGGAACTAAGGAAACATTATAGAGTCTATTCACACTTGTTCACTCTCAACCCTTCTCTGACTTTACCTCTTCCTCCTGATTATCTCCAAGCAGAAAAAAATTCTGTATCAAAAGGAAAATATTATTATGACCTGTCTTAAGATAAAACCTAGAAGGAAAGAAAAATTCCTTGCTATTTTTATTCCTGGGACAAAAATCTTGACTAAAGAAATTGTTTCTGGCATTTCCTGAGTCATACTGAAGGAGAATAGGAGCTAGGTAGCTTTTTTATAAGCGGTCAGCCAAGGTCAGAAGCCCAAGGAGATGCCACCTTGGTGGCCCTGGTAGGACCCAGTCTTATTCAAGATGGCTTCAAACAGCAACTCCAGTGACTACTTCCTGCCTCTTCTGGTTTAGAACACCTGTGGGCTGGCCCCTCCTGAGTCAACCTCTTGAGTCCACCAACCAATCAGATCTCTCCCTTACACACCTGAGTCTGATGATGAGGGTCATGCTTATTGGATGCTTGAACTATACAAAGGAGCCTGACACCTGTGTAAATCTCTCTTGGTCCCTGTGCTTTCTTTGGATCCATCTGGGTACAAGTGTGTCAGTCTCTCTTAGTCTCCTCCCACCCCTCCAGCCTGGCTGGGAAAGGGGAAGATTTCTTTTTGTCTGCTCACTCTCCTGCCTTGTTTTCTGGGTGCTCTCTTGCTTTGCTATATGTGTGATCTCTCTGTAAACTGAGTTCTTTACCATCTCATAGTTTCCTCTGACCCCCTATGTGAGGGGGATCTTGTGGTTTGGGTTATCCTGCTTAGCTTTCTCTGTGTGTGTGCGCACACGTCTTTGTGCGCCCAGACTCTTCCCTATGGGAAAAAGATTTTCTCCATCTCCTCTCTGCCTTTCCAGCTAGGCTATGGGGAGAATTTCCTTTGGCTTAGGATTTTCCTCTAGCCTTCTCTCTGGATCCTAACTCTTCCCTAAAATAAACCTCGTAATTCATTATTTACCCCACTGTGAGTCTGTGTTTTCATTTCTTTACTAACTTAAAACAAAAGACCCAAAAGTTAAGAAGATTGGTCTGGTTTCTCCTGCATGGTTATAGATGTTAGTCCTGTCTGGCACCAAAATCTGGCATCAATATCAGGACCCTCTGGGATTTGCTAAAAAATTCAGATAATCCCATTGGCCTATAAAACAGGATTTTCTGTCTGTCTTTTCTTAAATTTTTCATTTTAAGTGTGTCATCCTCTATGCCTATTAGCATTACAGGGAGGGATATTAATATAAGTTCTGCAAAGCTTCGCCATTTAATTTTTTTCTTTTAATAGATCTTACATCTCAAAGATATAGAGATATAAACTTTCAATTGTTTTTTTACTAAGAGTATACTATTATTTAATAAAATTGTGTTATATGTGTTCCTGGCAATTATTTTCATGTCATTGCTTTTTTACACTCTGTCATTTTGTGCCTAAATAGCGTGGGGCAAAACTCAGCTCTTAAAATTTCTAAAAATAGCTGAGCATCATACCTTTGGCCTCTTCATTTTTGTATTTTAAAAAAAATTTACTGTATTAAAATTACTATTCTTGACATGCCTAATTTAAGTGTAATTATGTCCACAAGTAAATATCAAATTTTAGGATAAATTTTAAACTTACATCTATGACATTATTGTAGAGGGTCTGAATTGGTTACCTTTCTCATTACTGTGACAAAATGCCTGACAATAGCAACTTAAAAAAGACATTCTTTTGATTCACAGTTTTAGGGAATGCATCCATTATGGCAGAGAAGGCAAGGTTTAGGACCCTGGGTCACATGGGAAGCAGCTGGTGAGGTGCATGCTAGTTCTCAAAACACTTTCTCCTTTTTATTCAGTCTGTGACACAAGCCCAAGGGATCGTGCTGCCCACATTTAGAGTGAGTTTTCCTTGCTCAGGTATACCTTTCTGGAAACACCTTCACAGATACACCCAGAGGCCTGCCTGCCTGTTCTCTCCCTATCCCTGCTAGAGTCATTTTTGAAAAAAAGAAAAAAGTCCTTAGCCAGGCCTAGTTAAAATACATTTAAGAAGGGCTGGAGAGATGGTTCAGTGGCTTAGGTGCTTGCTTGTAAAGCCTCAAGGCCATGAATACAGTTCCCCAGTAACTATACAAAGCCAATGCACACAGTAGCACATGCCTCTGGAATTTGTTTGCCCTGACACCCTCTCTCTATCTCTATTTCTCTCTCTCCCTTCTCTTTCACTGTCTGTCCTTACAAATAAAAATATTTTAAAACTACATTTAAGAGTTAACTGTAAAAATTGGGGCTGAAGAAATAATAAGAAATAATTTGATGAGCTTATTTTAGGCCTAACAAAAATGTAGATGTTAATGTTGAGCTTCCTGGTGGAATGGTTGGGATTTAGTATTTTCAAATGTTAATTGCGAAGTGAGGCAAAAAAAAAAAAAACCAAAAAACCTTACTACAGATTTACAAGAGAAATAACTAATTTCTTATATTTAAAGGGTGACTAAATTGTTAAAATATAATTTATTAAATGCTCAAAATTTCTAAACCGCTTTTTACTTTGGAAAATTAAAATATAAATTTAAAAGATAAAAAATTAAATGAGATCAATATAGGTTAAATGAGACAACATTGCTATTTTGGCTAGTCTAATGGGTATAGCCTCTCTGTAGCTCTCTGGTTAGTAGGAACTTCCCCATAGCAGCCCAGGTTCTTGGTCCCCATAGGATTTTGCCGTGGATCCCAGTTCCCAGTGATACCCAACACAACCCAGGGCAAAGGTCCAAAGATACTTAAGATCTCAACAATAAAGCATACTTAAAACTCACCCACCATGACTCAGGGAACTAAGAGGAAGAGGGGCCAGAAAGAATGTAAGAGCTATAGTAGGGGAGAATATCCAGAGACATTGACACCCCCCAGCAACAACACAGAAAGGGGGAAGAAAAAAAGAAGAAAAATTGGCTACCTTAGGTGCAGTTCATAACCCCCTAACCTATGGACAGATCCAGTATGCCCGCCGAGGAAGGACCCCAGTGGGTAGGGGACAGAGAGGAGGAAAACGGGGACACTGTCACAAGAGTCGCTCACAATGCATATATTTACTTATAATAAAGATATTAATTTAAAAAATTAATGACTATTAGAGTCTCAAAGCTCCCTACCCATACCCCTCTCTTATTAATTACCTGACCAAAACACAACAGATCTAGCTAACCTGGCTTCTTATTGAGCACTAGATCATACTTCTCAAGGCTCCTCCCTCCACTGGGTAAGTCACCACGCCCTAAGGATTGGCATAAAATGCTTTTAGATGCCATTCTCTCATTTTGGCCCTCTTTCCTGAAGTAAGGTGTGTGTCCTCTGATCTCTGTATTTCTCTGTCTCCTCTCTCTCTCTCTCTCTCTCTCTCTCTCTCTCTCTCTCTCTCTCTCTCTCTCTCTCTCTCTCTCTGTTTCCCTGCTCATACCTGGCTCCCCTCGCCTGCTAATCCACCACTGTGCACTGTCATTTCCGGGCCAATATATGCCAAGAGGTCAGCGTTCACATTAGAGGACTGAGACCACACCTTTTTCTTGGAAATAGGGAGTTTACTTATTAAGCGCTCAGAGTGGGAGTTTTAGGAAAAAGAGGAGGGGCAAGGAACCAGGAGAACCTATGGTGGGTTGCAGAGCTGCCACCCCAGAAGTAAGGGAAGATATAGAGATAGAAAGAGAGACAATGAGAGAGGCATGTGTATGGGAAGAGGCAGAGGTAGTGAGAGATCCGAGAGAGAGAGAGAGAGATCACAGAGAGAGATCGATCACAGAGATACGGAGATCCCAGAGACAGAGAGAAAGAGAAAGAGAGAGGGAGAGGGAGAGAGATCACAGAGAGATATGGAGATCAAAGAGCAAGCACCTTAGTTCAAGAAAGAGGGCCGGAAAGAGAGAAAAAGCAAATGGTATCTAATGGTTTTTATGCCCATACTTTTAAGGCCTGAGGACTTGACCAGTGAAGGAGGAGCCATGTGGAAGAGGGGGGTGTTCAGGGAAGAAGCCAGGTTGGCTAAATTGCCTGTTGTGTTTTGGTTAGGAAGAGAGGGGGATGGGTCTGGAGCTCTGAGACTCTAATAGTGACCTGCTTATTTGTAGGGGCACTTGGTTTCTGGACTCTTCCTCATATAAAATATGCATACATTTTGTCAGTGTTGAGATTGCTATTTTTGCCACTGGCAAGATAAAGAAAGATCAATTCATGGCTAATAGATGATATATTGTTATGAATGTTGGGCTGGAGAGATGGCTCAGCAGTTAAGGTGTTTGCCTGCAAAACCTTGGTTCAATTCCCCAGTGCCCACATGCAGCTGGATGCACAAAGTGGTACATGCATCTGGAGTCCGTTTGTAGAAGCTGGAGGCCCTGGCATACCCATTCTCTCTGTCTCTATTCTCTCTGCTTGAAAATAAGTAAATAAAAATATTTTTAAAAATAAACGTTATGAGATTAGATTTTTAATATTTTATTTATTCATTTTCAATCAGAGAGATAGATAGATAGATAGAGAGAGAGAGAGAGAGAGAGAGAGAGAGAGAGAGAGAGAGAGAGAGAGAGACGAGCCAGGGCCACCACTTTGTGGGTCTGACCTATGTGAATACTAGGGAATCGAACCAGGGGCCTTAGGCACTGGAGGCAAGTGACTTAACCACTAAGCCATCTCTCCAGCCCCGAGATTAGATATTTTATTATCTATTTTTGTGTGGAAGTACATGTTCAAGATAAAACAAATATTGTTCACAAGAAGACAATATTGGATTTAAAGTCTCTATGTTCACTGAGTCATTGGACTCAATATTTGTGTTTGTAACAGAAAGCTTTCTTGTGCTATATGTAATAATGCTATAGATAAATGAGTTTGACAGATACAACATAACAAAATGTCATTAGAAATTTGTTCTTTGTGTTTTGTTTTCTGATATGCCATGCTTCGAGTTGTTATAAGGAATTCCCCCAGAAAGACAATCAGATCAGAATTGCCAGTAGTTCGACTTGGTTTTCTAACTGGGAGAAGGAATTTTCTAAGAGTCCAAGTCTAAATCTATCTGAGCACTGAGTTCTCTGTTTGCTAACTTGGTTAGCAGACTCTGGGGAGCTTGGAGCTTCCCACAGGGAGGCTGGGAGCTGAGGCTGCTGTCCGTGCCTGCCTACCTTCACTGTAGGCTGTGCCTCCTTGTGTGTGGAGGTGGACATGGGTCTGAGGCGGAACTAACTGGGCTTTCTTGGACATTTTGTCCAGCTGGTCTACCAGGAACATAAGGTGGTACAAATCAGATTCCTTGGTGAGGCAGGGAGAACCTGCAGTGGCTTTAGTTTGTCCTTGTCAGTAGGTCAAATTACAAGGACCCGGGAACCTATAGACAGAGCACAGGTTTTCACAAAAGTTTCAGAGGTTCCTGGGTGGAAAGCGATGCCATAATCACTGGCATCAGCACACTCATCTCTGAAATTCTTAAGCACTCATTTGGGGGTGGGGTTAGGACAACTCAACCTTCCTCCCAAGTCCTACCTGAATATAAACAAGACACAGAGATTTAGACAGACAGTTAAGCAGAAACTTTATGTGGTGGCCATCATGATCTCTCACATTCATTCACCAAATTGCAGAATTCAGAGGGTCAGGGCGTCCAGCCTGACACCTGGGACACTGGGTCACACAGCCATGTCCGACCTCCCAAGTGTCTGTTTCCTCTAGGTGCCACAGACAGACTTACCTCTGAAGGTTGAAACAGAAACCAGGAAACTTTCTCTTTTTCAGAATTTAGGGTAAAAAGTGAATCAGAGACAGGAGGACACTGTGACAGTGGGGAACCTGAATTCCTGGAGTCCTGCAACGTCTCAGGTGAGCCTCTCCTAGGAAGTGGTTCTGCACCTATCAGTCCCTGGCAGTGGTCGAGGCTCTCCCTCTGTTGGGGGTCCGAGTTTTCTGGGAATCCCTGATGAGCCCCCAAATATTATAAGGAATCCCCCCAGAAAGACTGCCAGACACGAGAATTGGCAATAGAAAGTCTTTCATAGCTGGACAGTGGCGTTGCAGGGCATCCAGTCCCAAGTGCAGCAGGGAAGTTCTCTCCATGCATCTTTTATGCAGAAAAACCACATCCTCTAACAAAGGTTTGGCAAGTCCCTAATGGTTCTATTCTGCAGCAGCAAGCCAAGTGGAAAGTTACAGAAGCAAAAGAAAGCATTAGCAATAATAGCTAAAAGACAGGTTGCCATAACAGTATGGTACAAGTTGACCTGTTCACAGACCACAAGCTAAATTACCTTGTATTGGGGCCAGGTGTAAGCTTAACTTAAGTTTATAAGATGGAGTCACTTATGTCTCCCAATTTTAGGCCTTGTAACAGAGTGAGCATGGAAATGTTCTGGGTCCAGCTGCTATTACTCGTTCAATAACAAATCTTCAAGTCTCCTGTCCAATCTGGACCACTGGATTTTCATCCTTTGTCTTCCTTTTGATCCCTCCAAAAAGAGTAACCATTTGCTGGCTTCCCTAGTTCTTCAGGGAAACAAATACATTTTTTTGTATCCAAAACTATAATTGCAGCATTAGCATATAAAGATTTGGATCCTTTGGAAAAGACAATTTTCATTTAAAAGGAATTCAAAATGCTATTATATTGCCACCTGACTGCTTCTGTACTGTGACTATCCATTTACTTCCCAAAATTGGAGTCTGATAAAATAATAGGAGAACTGAGCCACAAGTAACAGTTTAATAATGTAGATATCAACGACCAATATATGTTTTTTAAAAGTTGGCATGCGTGTGTGTGCACATACACAGTATGTATGGCATATGATGTGATATGTGTGCAGGGTAAGCATGTGTGTGTGTGTAGAGTATGGTGTATGATGTGATGTGTGTGCAGGGTATGTGTGTGTGTGCGCGTGCGTGTGTGTGTGTGTGTGTGTGTGTGTGTGTGTGTGTGTGTGTGTAGAGTATGGTATATGACATGATGTGTGTGCAGGGTATGCGTGTGTGTATAGTATTTATGGTGTATGATGTGATATGTGTGAGGGTATGCATATATTGTGTGCAGATGCATGTGCCTTGTGTGCACATGTGGGAAGGCCAGAGAAGAACTTCAGGTATCTTCTTCGGTGCGTTCCTCTGCCTATTTCCTTAAGATGGATCTTTCCTTCAACCCAAATTAGGTTATATATATGGAATTAGACTGGCCAGAAGAAACTAGAATAAAGAGGTAGCAACTTATTTCAAAAACTCCAAACATCAAATAAAATCTCTCACAGGATAAAAATAACTATAGACACAGGGGAAGAATATACTCAATGTAATTAAAACGTGATTTTTTTGGCTGGTTAAGATTTTTGTTTCTCTCATCTGCTCCCATTTCTTTGTTTAAAAAAATCTTGTGTGTCTGTGTGTTTGTGTGTGTGTGTGTGAGTGTGGGCACACATGTACAATGGTAATGTGTGTGGAAGTCAGAGGACAACCTTGGGTGTTGGTCTCCATCTTCTACCTTATAAGAGCTCTCTGCTGTTCACTACTGCATATGCCAGGATAGCTTGCTCCCAAACCTCTGTGGATGCATCCATCTCACCATAGGATCATGTGAATTATAGACATGTGCATCCATCTTTATGTGGGTTCTGGGAATCTGAACTCAGGTCCTAGTGCTTGCATGACAGCATTTTATCCACTGAGTTATTTCCCTCACGTTCATTACTGTGTTAGAACAGACTGTGTTTTCTTGATTATTTTAACTTTAGGTATAATATTCCCATTATATTTATATGTCACATGTAAATATTATGTCAGATATAGAGGGTGGAAAAAACCAGACCCTTATCATGATGGCTAGTACATTTGATATAATCCAGGGATTTAGCCCTCAATGGCTTCACAACTATGTCTCTCCCCTGAAGACTGCTCTCCTGCCTACTTAGCTCATATTTATCAAATACTAGCAATGAGTCTTAGCACCATGTGGCATACATAAAGTAACAGTTTGTCTCCAAATGCACAGAATGTGACACTTGGCCAACAGAGGAAACTGTGGACTGAAATTTTCAGAAATATATCCTATTGTGTTGAAGATTGCTCAAGGCTGGAATGACTGATTAGAACTTTATGATCGTGGAGAGTTAGAATGTTACAGATAGAAAAGAAAGTGCAATTACATGTTCATGGGACTATGCTGATGTGCATGGGCATGTTCAAATGTGCTGATTATTTCTATGAGTATGTTGTACAAATGTATGTGGTAAGTAGCTGTGGTAAGTGACAAGGGCAGCCTCTCCCCTTTGTGGCTTTTCCAAGGCCATTTGGTTAAGCTAAGAGAACCAGGAGAGCCCACACCTGCTATGCAAGCGATGTTTGTGTCAAAACTTTCAAGTAGGTGCAAATCCTAGAGATTTCCTTCTAAATTGTAAAGGTGACAGGATGTGGCCAGTGTCTAGAATTAGCACCAAACGTATTGCTCTCCCTTGACATTCACGCATATGTGACCGAGATCTTGCTCTGGGTTCTCCTCAGCTCCAAGGTCTTTGTGATCTCTGTCTAAGAACTAGGATGAGCACACAGAGTAATTAGCACCATCATTAGCAGGCTTGGAGGTTATTAGGTATGGGCCCCTCCCTCAAAATCAGTAGCCTGTGAAATCAGGAATTCAAACTACAGGATGATTGGTCAAAAGAATGTGATATGAGCCTATCCCTGCCCTGGATGGCAACATGCCATTCTGAATGCCTGGAAGGTCAAAAGATTACTTACTATGTAGTGGAAGCTTTCTGATAAAGAACAGGGGCATTGTCCCTTCCATTACAGTCAATCCATCTCGCCAATCACCTGGACAGGAAATAGGCCTGCAGGGAAGCTGTCTGTTCGAGAGACTTTATATGAGACCAAGTGATACTTAAGGCACTGACAAGTCTTATCCAGAGACTTTATAAATAGTATAAGCCTTCCTAAAATGAAGGTTGACGCAATGGTCTCTCTGGCTACTTTCCTCTCAGCATTTGAGAGCCATGCTTTAGGACAGAGGTCCCTTTAGTCATTTCCCACTCATCCCTTGAAAATGCTTCACTTTATAATAAATTACAGGAAAGTGATAATAAATCCCACCCATCTTTTCCACGGCACTCTGTGTGCTCAGCACAAAGACCTTGGAGCTGAGGAGAATCCAGAGCAAGATCTCGTTAAATATGCGTGAATGTCAAGGGAGAGCAATACGTTTGGTGCTAATTCTAGACACTGGCCACATCCTGCCACCTTTACACTTTAGAAGGAAATCTCTAGGGTGTGCACCCACTTGAAAGTTTTGACACAAACATCGCTTGCATAGCAGGTGTGGGCTCTCCTGGTTCTCTTAGCTTAACCAAATGGCCTTGGATAAATCACAAAGGGGAGAGGCTGCCCTCATCACCCAGGACTCCGGTGGTTTAATAACTTCAAAAGAGACAAAAAGGCCAAGAATAAAAAGCAAAGCTCCCTACTCTGTAATGGTCAGATCCAACCTGCAGTGGAGTTGACCCAGTGACTTGTGATACCTTATCCAAACAGTTATAGATTAACTCCTAAGCCCTTGGTGAATCACCACCCCAAATGGCCAGTCTCAAAGAGGACACATGGTGTTATAAAATTTACTACCTCAAGATAGTGAGATGTTTTCTTGAACTCTTCAAATATGACCCCACATATTTCAAGAGACAAGGCCAGGTGACTACTCCTAATTGCTGTGAAAGAACCCATCCCCCTTCAGGGGTATAACTCTCTCTCTCTCTCTCTCTCTCTCTCTCTCTCTCCCCACCTTCTACATTTCTGTCAACAATTTCTATTCTTTATTAAAATTTTATATCAATTCTGGTCTGGTAAATACTCTTAACTCCTGCCCCTTGGGATTTTCGTCTTCAGTGTGATTGCTTCTCCGGGAGAATCCACATCACTTTGGGCATTGTTTGTGGGGTACTTTCAGTGTGCAGGTCACTGTGTGCAGAGGGACACTGGCTGCACAAAGGAGAGAGCTTAAATAGCTCACACCGCATTGCTCAGGCATCTTCTGAAAGCAGAACCAGTTTACTCTCTCATTCCCTTCCTCCACTTCCTCCTTCCCCTACTACATTATTTCCATGATCCAGGTGTTCCCAGGTACCAGAACCTATTAACTATGGCTCAATGAAATTAATACAAATGTTGAATAAAATCAAAAGAAGAAAGTCTGTGTGGTTAAGTGTGAGGATGGCGTACTGGTGGTTTGGGGCATGGTGGAGTGTGTACGCCTGTGTTAGCAGAGGTGAAACAGGCAAACAGAAGCTGCTTTGTTGCAAAGCATTTTCTTCTTGTGAAAGACACAAGGGAATGAAAAGCAGAAAGATACTTCAGCTACTAGCAGAGATGGCACTGTCCTTAGCTTTTCCTTTAGAGTCACCTTGAATTCTAGAAAATTCTAGAAAAGTAAACTCTCACAGGATAGATCAATCTTGAGATGAGGATAATTACCTATGAAGATGACACCCTTGGAGATAAACAGATTGACAATTGAATTGGATCTTATCAGACCACCTTGCAGGATCGGAGCTGGGAAAATGATGGGTCAGTGATGGCAGAGCCACACCTTGATCGGGCTGCTGCTTAGTGATCCACTGCACTTTTCCCTCTATTAAACCTCACCCATTAAATACCCCCAAGATAGGCTTGGAGTGCGGACAATGGGCCCCTTATTTGTCCCTCGTCCCAATGTGGCATATCGAATAAGTCCCCAAAGGAGGGTGACTATCCGTGGGGACAAGGCTTCACCCAGGATCAGATTGATTATCCTATAGGAAGCAGGTTGAGCTCCCAAGTGATGACACCAACAAGGATGTCTTTGTAGCACCTTCCAAACTAGAACTGAAGCATTGACCCACCAGGACCCTCCTTGACCAGGACTGTTCAGTTGTCTATACCGCTTGCCTTTCAGTTCACATTCTTCCTCTATTTAAACCTAAAGGTCATGTTAGTACCCCAAAGACAGACCTAGGGTGATTGGATCCCTTTATCTGTTCTTCTTTCCAATGCAGCCACATTGAATAAATCTCTGCTTTCCACCATTACTAATCTCTTTAATCAGTGTACTAAAATGAGTTGGCCAGAGCCCCATTTTTGCCCTGAAAACCCCAGTTACATAAGTAGATGTGGGCTAAATATTTATGTGCAGACATAAGAAAGTTAGATCTGTACTGAGTTGAAGGAATGCCTAAAATACAGTTTAAAAAACATTGAAGCAATTAAGGAAGTAACCAAGTAGGGTTGATTTTCATGCTGACTTGGGCTTTCAAAATTCCCATCTCTAGCACCAAGAGTCCATTCCTACCCACATATCTTTTCCTAATGTCATGGTTGTTACTCTCTCTCTCTCTCTCTCTCTCTCTCTCTCTCTCTCTCTCTCTCTCTCTCTCTCTCTCTCTGTGTGTGTGTGTGTGTGTGTGTGTGTGTGTGTGTGTGTGTGAGAGCCAGCTCTGCTGTCTTGAGGAGACTGGCCATGTCTGCTGGAGGTAATGCTGGCTGTGTGTCTGGGCCAAATGAGAGAGAGGAGGGAGGGAGGAAGAGGAAGAGGGGAAGGAGAAACAGATGTTCTTTATGGGGATTTCTAAGAGCCAGGAGGGACCTTGCCAAGCCATTTCCTGACCATCTCATGGAGTCTGTGCGAGGCTTCTTCAGATGCAGAGCAGCTGTGTGTGTCCTCCACTTGGCAAGGGGAAAGGCTGGTCTCCAGGGTGCAAAATCTTGGAAGCAAGCCTTTTGGCCTCTGGGTCTAATGTCTCTGCTTAATATTCAAGTGTTGCCATTTCTGCTTCTCCAATCTGACATCTTTGTTCTCATGACTCCAGCCCCTTCAAAACCCAGGCCTTGGTCTCAGGGGCTGGTGGCATCTAGTGGTTCTGTTTGTCCCCAGCTCCCTGGGATTCTCAGCTGGACATGGGCACACTGCTCCCCAGGAGGCTGAATTGGGTATATGGTCATATTTAAATTCAAGCCCCTTGCTCCTCGCCCTTCAGTCTCCAAGATCTACCCCTACCCTCATCCTCCTACTCACTGGCCAGGCTTCCTCCTCCCCCTCACAGAAGCCCTCAGCCAGCCTCCTTGGTGAGCTCTGATTATAGAAATTTCATTTCTGCTTTCATCTGCTATCACAGATGCTGTGTAGTTCAGTTCCTACCCCTTCTACTTTAGTGCACAGCCAGCCTGTCTTTCAAGATCTCATTAACATCCAGGAAGCCTCCCCATCACTTCAGCCCATATTCACTGCCCATTCCTCGGTTTCCACTGCATGCACACTTCAGAGCACGCACAGTCATGTTTCTCACTGGCTTTAGTCCAGTGAATATGGGTTCTGTGAGGGCACAGATGACGCGTTTTACTCTTTTCTATGTCTGTCCCGGCTTCAAAGCCTGGGACTGTGACCATCAATGAGTGAATTATCCAAGGAGAATTGAGGCAAGTGCTTGAATAGACCAAGATTTCTTCTCAAGTCTTCTTGAGCCAAATGCCATTTTTTGGGAGGCTTGTGTCCTCTCTTCCCTTCTTTTCTCTTTCTTTCTTCCGCTCTCCCTTCCTTCCTTCCTTCTCCCCTTCCTTCCTTCCTTAATTCTTTCTTTTTCCTTCTTTCTCTGTGTTTGAGTGTATATAGGTGCGTGCGTATGTGTGTGTGCGCGCGCCCTTGTGTGTGTGTGTGTGTGTGTGTGTGTAAGCCAGAGGACAACCTTGGGTGTGTCATTCCTCATGTGACTTCATCTTTTCTGAGACAGGTTCTTGTTACAAATGTGTGCCAACACACCTGGCTTTTTAAAATTATGAGTACTGAGGATTGAACTCACATCTTCATGCTTACAAGGTAAGAACTTCTCTAAGAAATCTCCCTAGTCCTGAGGTCTCTCTCTCTCTCTCTCTCTCTCTGTGTGTGTGTGTGTGTGTGTGTGTGTGTGCATGTTTTCAAACACCGTAGTGAAAAGTTGAATGGAGCCATTTATATTTTCTCCTTCTCACATGGGCAGAGCCCAGGTGGTTATTTAGAGTTGGAAAACATCAAGGTGGAGATAGTCTGGGGCCATGTCTTTGGCCTTTGCTCTGGGAGCCCAATCAGTGAGCAGGGCCAAGCTCCTCATCAAAGGGCAGTCCACTGAGCCAAGCATGGGGTATTCATCCCATTCAAGTTGCTACCTCCCTATGATGAGGCAATGGAACCCTGTCACTGACATTACAAATGTTTCCCAGGCTTCCTCTTCATTATGTTGTCGTCTCTCCGTAGCATAGGAGGGCAAAGGGAGGAATTCTGATAATATTACCACTGAGATTCTTTATTGATAACTTTTTAGTTACATTTGTAATGAGTCAGGACTCTTTGGTTGGAAGTAATGAAAACTCTACTGATGTCCACTGATGTTCTCATTTTAACATTGACTATATATCCCTATGAAGAAACTATATGTCTAGTAGACAGTGTTACCCCTACCCACACCTTTCTGATCTTCTTCTCCCTTGACAGCACCCCAATATGACCATCTCCCAAAGGATGACTCATGCTTGGTCTAAGACTGTGGCAGATCCCTGTGTACAAATCTGTAAGACCACCTCTAGATCTCATGACTCACTGGGAAACTTGAAGGACCCAGTATGTAGTTGAGTTCCTGGGTCTGATTTGTTACCGTGAAGAGATACATAAAGCTACTCCAGAAGAGGGACAGGTGTGTGGACAATGGGCTGAGGAAGCCAGTTCTCTTGTAGCGGAGACACATGGGACATGCTGTGTTCCTCCAGCAGGTTTTGGTGATACTTGGGAAATGCTGTCTGCCAGAAATGCTCTTTGGAGACTCAGTGCCTGAGGTTTCCAGTGGGAGCTGCCCACATAGACTGCTGTGCCTAGCCAGTGCCAACATTCAGACATCCAGAGGAAAGCAGGAACACTGCATAAACCCTACTATTTACTGATACTTTTTTTTTCATTGGGGGGGGGGCACAAAGAACCTCTGTATCAACCTCTTGCTATCTTAGCTTTCTTTGCAGCCATGAATAGTCACATGACTCAACAATACCCAACACATTCCAAGGGGACAGTGTAATGACAATATCTGGAGCTATGGTAGCCATCTTAGGACAAGCACAAGCATGAAATCTTAGAACATGAAGGGTAACATTGAGGAAAGTGAAATTAGGTCTTCATTAATACTTTTGTCAATGTACCATTTTGGGAACCAAATGGCCCTATATTTTTCTATTATGTAAGATAAATGTCTTTATTATTTAAATACTTTTTAGAAGCGGACTTCTCTCAGGGTCCATGGGTTGGATGAACCTGGATCACATGCCCTTACTGAAAGGAGGTGTTGGACGCTGCGATTGCAAGCCTCGCTAAGGACTATATATAACGAAGAGGAGCTCCTTCTAAAGACCCAAAGGGAAGACAACTGGAGACATGCTTGGCTCACACAAATAAAAGGGAATAATATGTTATCACAGCTTCTCTCCATCTTCCCTCTTCTCACAGACGCTGGTTTCTGAAAGGTGGCGAGGCCAGGCAGACTCCTAAGATCTTCTGCTAGTCACTCACCAGCCACAAGCTGCACAGCCCCATCTTCTCAGCCATCCTTTCCTCCAAAGTGGCCCCAGACACAGAGTGCTACAAGTCCTCCTTTTTGATTTCCCTCTCTCAGTCCCAAATCCCCATTTGCACCCCAGGCCTTTTGGTCAGTTCTTGGAAGGTGTTTTCAGGAGTTACTTGTGGGCTGGGAGATGCTGTGGATAGAGCACTTGCCACACAAGGACCAGATTTTGGATCCTCAGCACTCATGTGAATTCTGGATGGGCACGGTGGCCCACCTGTAATCCAGCGCTTGGAAGGTGGAAACAGGAATTCTGGGAGTACGCTGACTAGCTAGACTAGCTCATTTGGATTCAGGGAGATACCCTGCCTCAAAAAATAAAGTGGAGACTCATCGAGGAAGATAACGAATGTCGACCTCTGGTCTCCAGGCACACATGCACACATGCACCCACACACGTGCACCCACACGAATACAAACACACAAGTGTATGTACACATATACATGCAAAAGAAAGAGTTACCTGTGTGCTTTCGCACCTGACTGGGCCTTGGTCTGCAAGCAGAGGCCAATGGCTGATTTATGCACCGAAGCTTCCAGGTGGATTGTGTGGGGCAGCGGGAGCCTCTGGCTTCTTTTGCACCCCACTGCATTGGTAGCTTTTCCCCTTACCTCAGGTAGCTTGTCTGAATGGGGGCTGGCTGCTGTTCCTCTGGTTCCTCTGTTCTCGAGTAGCCAGAAGAGCCCAGGCCAATGTCACCTCATTTCCTGTCAAGCAATTTTGACAACTGAATTGTTCCCACGCAGTAGAGCAGAGTTAGCAGAGGTTGCTGGAACTCAGTCAGTGCCGTCTTGGCACTAGCTAGCTTTGCATTCAGCTTTCTTGAAAACAGGCAGGATTTAAGGATCCCATCTGCTGAGGAAAACTAGTAAGTACTCCCCATTTATGTACCACAGAGTTAGCCATCCGCTTATTTGTTTAGGGAAAGTCACATAATGGTTATGATGGGCTCACTATAAATTCCTTTTAAATTTAAAAAAAAAAAAAAAATAATAATAATACTTTTGATCAACTGGGAATAACAGATATTTACAGAACATTCCACCCCAAAGACACAGACTATACATTCTTCTCAGCAGCACATGGGACCTTTTCTAAAATTGATCACATCTTATGTCACAAATCTTCCCTAAACAAATTCAGGAAGATCGAGGTAGTTCCTTGCATCATATCAGACCACAATGCGGTAAAACTAGAAGTTAACAATGGAACAGAATCCAGAAAATACACAAAGTACTGGCGCCTGAATAATGCACTCCTAAAAAATGATTGGGTCATCCAAGAAATAAAACAGGAAATTCAGAATTTCCTAGTATTAAATGAGGACGATAACACATCATACCAGAACTTATGGGACACAATGAAGGCAGTCCTGAGGGGAAAATTCATCGC
>PVHP010028089.1:0-23357 GCA_004024765.1 Zapus hudsonius | reverse complement strand
TTGGGTTCTTTCTGCGCAGCAACTAGAAAGCTGACTGCAACAGTAACCCAGGCCCCCAAAATCAAGAATCATGTGTTTTCTTACATGTAAATAATAACATGTAATATTTATATGTATGTAAATAAGAGGATCTGAAAACAGGTAAGGGACATGAATCTTGATAGGAGACCAGGAGAAAGAAATAAGAGGTGATAAGAAAGAGGGAAAGGAAGGACAAAAGGAAAACTGAGGCATAAAAGCTACTAGGAAGCTATAGTGAGGGAGGGCACAAGGAGGCAAGGGAATGAGGGTAAAAAGGGAAAAGAGAAATAAAAACCAAAATGTTTGAAAATTTTTCATAATAAAATCAAATTCTTTGCATTCAGTTCAAAAAAGAAGTGAAGGTCATATTTCAAACCATACTCTAAGTTCTTAATTTGTATTCTATATTCCCTCTATGTTAGTTTTATTATATTAACAAGAATTTAAGGACCAGAAAGATGGCTCAACAGTTAAAGGTGATTGCTTGCAAAGTCTTAAGGCCTGAGTTGGATTCCCCAGTACAAGCATAAAGCCAGATGTACAAATCAACACAAGTGTCTTGAGTTCATTGGTAGTGGAACTAAGCCATGCCATGCCCATTCTCATTCTGACTCTCTACTTGCAAATAAAAAATAATTTTTAAAAAAAGAATTTTTATGAGTGTGTGGGAACAATCCTCAGTGGTTAAAGGTACAGCTTGCAAAGACTCTGTGTGCCCAGGTTTGATTTCACAGTACCTGCATAAAGCCAAATGCACAATGTGGTGATGCATGCACCTGGAGTTTTTCTTGCACTGGCAAGAGGCCCTGGCATACCCATCCTCTCATTCATGCTCACTTGCTCGTTCTCTTGCACTCTCTCTCCCTCTCTCTCCTTGCAAAATAAAACATTTTTAGAAGAATCAAACATTTTTAAAAGATCTTAAGAAATTATGGTAGCCATATCATCATAGCATTTGTAAAAATTAGTTGTAGAACAAATTTTTTGGGGGGATGGATTTGAGGTAGGGTCTCACTCTAGCCCAGGCTGACCTGGAATTCACTATTGTAGTCACAGGATGGCCTCGAACTCATGACAATCCTATCTTTGCCCATCAAGTGCTGGGTTCAAAGCCATGCACAACCACACCCGGCAGCATCTTTTTTTTTTATCAGTAGCATCTATATTTTCTTGAATGTTTAATTTCTACATTTAGAGCTCATCCTCATATCTGGCTCCTTGAAATCCATTAGTATAGGCCAAATGTCCCATTTTACAAGCATATACCATGAGATTATAAAAAAGGTATGACAATGAAACACTGAAAATAATAGCAAATAGGATAGTTATGCCAACAATTTCCAAGTCCCCACTTTTTCTCAAACTTGTATAAACAAGTTCATGCTCTATATTGATAAATGAATACATAAAGGCCATTGCTAATAAATACACTAATGAGGCAAAGTCAGCAAAAGAGGACAAACAGAATTGTACAATCAGTCGAATCAACTGGCAAGAGAGTAAGAATTAAGCCAGAAACCAACCTTGTTTTAGCCTGCCATATGGCTCATATTCATGTTCCAGAGCACAAACAATCATTTTCAAAATTCTGTGCACTGCACTGCTATCCAAGCGAAAATCAAGAGGACCTATAACAAGGCTTTTGGTAGACTTCTCTTGGACTATTCCCATATCTTCAGTTTTCCCTGAAGGAAAGTCTTGTTGATTTGTTGAACCTAAAAAAAAAAAAAAAAGTTGAATTTTTATATTTTTCTTAGTGTTTTAAGCATCAAGCAGATATATTGAGCAATATCATATGTCTTTTGTATGCTTGTCCACAGTGCTGAGGATTTTTTTTCAGACAGGTTCATACTATGTAGCCCAAGCTAGCCTCAAACTTCTGATCCTCCAACTTTTACCCTGAGTGCTTGAGTATATACTTTATATTACTCTTTTCTCATCTTTCTCTTATAACTTAGTAACTTCAAAATTAAGCTAGATACACACAATGCTGAATGAACTACATTTCTTGCAAGGCAGATATGAAAACAACAACTGACTCAAAAACAATTATGCCTGTTAACCCACTTACTATTATAAGGGCTAGAAAATTAAAAGTCATTCTTAGAAAACCATCTGTACAACCTAATGGTCTGGCTGAATAATTCTGTACATAATACTATTTTACTGAGAGGGAAGGGAAATTTTGAAGGAAACTTCATTTTACTACTAGTTTATTTTATAAGTCTCATTGAGAATTAGATTACTTTAAATTACATGTTGTTAGAGTGCCTTGAGAATGAGATATTGACCATCAAATTGAACAAAAAAATGTTCATTGAACATTTTCCAGACTAAAATTATTATGGCTAAACTTCAAGTTACAGTCTCCTAAATCCTTGCTACCCTATCTTCCCAGAAACTGAATGGGAATCAAAACTGTTTTCTGATGAAAATCTATAGAAATGTCTCATTACCTAATGTGTTTAGTTGTCACAACAGAAATGTTTTAAAACATTAATTTGTCATTATATTTGATAAAATACAATTTTCACTTAAGCATTGTTTATTGTAGCCAAAATAGGAAAAATTGTCTATACTGCAAGAACCCTTAGAACACAGAGGTATCTAAACATAAACTGTTCCTTCTCTCTCTCTCCCTCTCTCTCTCCTTACCTCCTTCTCTTTTGTTTTTCTCCTTACAAATAAATAAAGAGGGTTAATCATGTAAAAATACAACAGAAACTTGCATTTAAAACCAGTAAGTATTGGCTATTACTATCACTATCATCACACTATAACTGAATGCAGATTGACAAAAGAATTAAAGATTAACTTTAAAGAATGCTTATTTTATTTACAAGCAGAGAAAGAGAAAGAGAGAGAGAGAGAGAGAGAGAGAGAGAGAGAGAGAGAGAGAGAGAATGGGTACACTAGGGCCTCTAGCCACTGCAAATAAACTTCAGGTGCATGCACCACTTTGTGCATCTGGCTTTATGTGGATACTGGGAAACTGAACTCTGGTCATTAGGCTTTGCAGGCAAGCACCTTAACCGCTGAGCCATCTTTCCAGCCCTAAAGAATGTTTTTCACATAAAGGGATATAATTAAATCTTTAGGGTAAGTAGCATGGAATAGATCAAAATTTATACTTATATACTTTATCACATAATAGGCAGAAATTTTTCAGGTGACTATAATATAATCAAAAATGTATAAATCTACACAAACAGTAAAAGATGTCACATAAAGCATACAATAACATTATACATACTTCCTGAT
This sequence comes from Zapus hudsonius, assembly GCA_004024765.1. Taxonomy (NCBI): domain Eukaryota; kingdom Metazoa; phylum Chordata; class Mammalia; order Rodentia; family Dipodidae; genus Zapus; species Zapus hudsonius. The sequence continues at coordinate 20,075 of PVHP010028089.1, read as the reverse complement.
GTATATGATTAAAAATGATTCACAATGATATCAATATAAATGATACAGCATTTGCATCTGCCATAAAGGATGATGAGAATTAAAGAGATAATCATGGAGCTGGAGATATGACTCAGCTGTAAAAGGAATTTGCTTGCAAGGCCTAATGGCCTGAGTTCAAATCCTGTAAAGCCAGATGCAAAAAAATGGTGCATACATCTAGAATCCTTTTGCAGCAGCAGGGGACCCTGGCATGACCACTGTCTTTCCCCCTCCTCCATATCTCTCTCTCTCTCTCTCTCTCTCTCTCTCTCTCTCCTTTCCCTCCTCTTTCTCTCCTTACAAATAAATAAAGAGGGTTAATGTAAAAACAAACAGAAACTTGCATTTAAACCAATAAATATTAGCTATTGCTATCACTATCATCATCATTCTATAACTGAATCCAGATTTACAAAAGAAACACAGCATTTAAGTATAGCTACCTAATAAGCAAAAAGGAATAAATGAATACTAAATATGAATGGATACATTTAAAAAGTATATGTGGCATTCATAAATTAATCTGATTATACTTTCATTAATTTCCAAAAAACAATCTGCTTGAGTAGTTAAGACAGTAGATGTGGTCTGGTAAGATTGCTCAGTGGATAAACAGTTTGCCACAAAACTATGAGGACCTGAGTTTATATCCCCAGAACCCACGTACACTTCTGTAATTCCAGAGTTCAGGAGGTGGAGACAGGTGGACCCCAAGGGCAAGCTGACTAGCTAGACTCACAAACTCAATGGGCTCTGGGTTCAGTAAGAGAACCTATCTCAATAAATAAGGTAGATGGCAATAAAGAGAGATACCTGCTGACCTCTGGCCTTACCACATATGTGCAAACATGTGTATGTATATCTACATACATGTGTGTAACCCACACACATGCAAAGACACATATGAATACAAATATGCATACATGCAAAACACAAACAAATACGCATGCCAAAAAACATAGGTGTGGTGTATAAGTGGTAAACCAAAAGCAAGAAAGTGCCATAAATCTCAAACCAGCAGTTTCTTCTAGTGAAGGAGGAAGAAGACTAAGGTAGAAAACAAACACATGATAGGCTCAGCAGATGGATTGTGTCGGGAATGCACACATGTTCACTCTATAACTGCTATTCTGTAGATAAATATATAGAACTTTTCTGTATGCATATTATTTTCCAACATCTTTAAAAAGTCTTCAACTCCTCAAACAAGTTGTCATTTTCTTATCTGGACCTCTACTAGCCCAGTATTTATATTACAGTTCTTAAGATGTTATAGAATAATCTTTTTGTTAAATACATACTTCAGCATGACCTATTTGCTTCTTGAAAAAATATTTTAGAACCTGAGCATGGAGAAGCAGGCTGTAATGTCAGCACTCAGGAGGCTGAGGGAGAGGGATCACAAGTTCAAAGACATCTGGGACTACACACCAAGTTTAGGTCAGCTTGGGCTGGATAACGGTCTTGTTATCAATTTTTTTTAAAAAAGTTTTTATCCTCTTTTATTCATGTCACCTAACATACTACCAGCATAAGCTATACTTGAAATTAGCCAAGGCCAAAATATAATCACCCAGCATTCATTTGTTTGTTTTAATGTTAGAGATCCAGGACCTTGCACATGTCAGGAAAGCACTCTACTACAGAACTACATTACCAGCCCCTGATTTATTTTGAAACAGGGTCTTACTATATAACTTTGCCTAGCCTGGAAATAAGTATGTAGCCCAGGCTAACCTTGAACTTGCAATTCTCCTGCCACAAACATCTGAATGTTCGAATCATAAGTGTGCACAAAGATGAAAAATTAACAATGAAAACAGATTCTAGTCTCACTAACTTTATTATACAAATACTAAGCATATCATATATTCATGAGTATATAAAAATCAAATGGTAAAATTTTTTAAAACATCATTTACTTTCTAACATAATAGCATTTATGGGTATATAATCAATAAAAGAATTCCCTTTTAAAATATTTTATTTATTTTCAAGCAGAGAAATACAGAGAGAGAGAGAGAGAGAGAGAGAGAGAGAGAGAGAGAGAGAGAGAGAGAGAGAGGGCACCAGGGGCATATGTGGGTATTGGGGAATTGAACCCAGGGCCTTAAGCACTTGAGGCAAGTGCCTTAACCGCTGAACCATCTCTCCAGCCCAAGAATTCCCTTTTAGTTTTCTACTTCAAACAAGATATTTTTAATAAAAGATCTAAATAGCTATTGAAATGTATTTAAATATAAAAACATTTATTCCTTTTTAAAATTCATTTCTTTATTGCTAATAAGTAGAATCTATGCATGAACAAGTCTTGTGTTGGTACCCCCATTTCCCTCCTCCCTATCCCCCTCAGTGGGATTGCTGGAATGCTCCATGGGATGGAGCACTATGAATTATGCAAGCAGTAGACAGGTTTTTTTTTGGAGGGGGGGGGCAATGCCTCTGGGTATTTCCCCCATCCTGGCCCTTACAATCTTTCCATCCCTTCTTCTACAAAATTCCCTAGCCATGGTTGGTAAGTTTTAAGTCTGATTTATTGTTGTGTTCTTAAGGATCTCTGGGTTCTGCTCTGGACTGTTTTGAGTGCCTGTGGTGTTTCTCTCCTAAATGTTCGTTCTGACAACTTAATGTAATGTGAAATGTGATGTATTAACTTTTACTCATCAATCCATTTGAGAAGTAACTACAGTTGAGTACATAAAATGGATTTTCAATCAACTACACACAAAAAAAGAATTTACATATGAGAACTAAGTATAGTTGGCAATACAAAATGAATTTCGATCAACTACACAAGGATAAATTCTAATATAACATTAACATTAAAGCACTTCCCCAGAGCAGAAAGAAATCTAGCAAAACAGAGTATAACCAGCCACTAGCCAAATGAATGGGAAGATGCCTTTACTTCTGTTGTTCAAAAAAACCAAATATCAAGCAAAGAGAGACCAATACCTTTGCCACAGGTGTTCTCCATTGTATACAGGTAATCCATATAAAAAGCCCCAAATCTTTGCATTCCAGCTATTTCAGTGTATGTCTCCTACCAATAAAACAATGCAAATAGAATATTGTATAGAAGAAACTTTTAAAACACAACAGGCCCTGTACATATTCATACTGATTATATCAACTCAAAACTAAAGAACTGAGGTTAACCAAAGAATTTTTCCCTAACTTCTACAACACACCACACAAAAGCACATCCATACTTGTACCAGACATTTTGTCAAGTATATATCAATAATGTCTAGTTAATAAATACCATTAATGGAACAAACAGTACACACTTTTGAACTTAATCCTTATCACAAAACTAATAATGTACACCCTCAAAGAGTTAGCTTGCAAATACTCCAGTACACTTATACGAAAAACTTCAAACACTAAACATGCACTGAAATATTCTAAATGTATGCTCAATATGCAGGACATTACATTCTTCACAAACATACATTTATTTGTTTGTTTGATAATTTGTTTGTTTGATAATTTGTTTGTTTGTTTATATGGCACTCGAGCCTGGGCTGACCTGGAACTCACTCTGTAGTTCCAGGCTGCCCTTGAACTCACAGTGATCCTCCTATCTCTACCTCCTGAGTGCTGGGATTAAAGGCATGTGCCACCATGCTGGGCTACATTCTTTACTTTAAACCATGAAAATCAATGTCAGTGAAAATATTAAAATGTAAATTATTACTCTTTAATTATATTGAATAATCAGGTAACTTTTTAGATTGTTTAATTTATTCTGTAAGTGTATAAGCATTCAGTGAATATTATTAACATACCTCAGATGAGAAATTCAAACAACACTGAAATGTATACATATTGAAAAGTGAGGTTTATTCCTTCTCACTGAGGCAACAACAATTAAAACATGCTTCCTATTTTAAGAGTAGGACCTGTACAAGCCAACCATGATTATACTATAAAAACCCAAACATTCCCATGCATCCTTATGACTTTCTCAATATAGATGCTAGACAAAACATTTTAAATGTTTTAGTAAATAATTAGCATAAGAATTCATATATTGTTTCTACACAATTATCACCTAGAATTTGGCTCAAAAATATATTCACTGACCTTATGGTGAGCTGCATCCAAGATAAATTCTGCACGAGTACCATTATTTTCTGGGCTTCGGTAATCAAATAATGAATTTGTAAGGTATGTAAAACCTTTTGTACTCAAATTTTCACCACATAAGAAGAAGCAAGCTTCCTGGAAATGCAATGTAAAATATTTTTAAGCAGAAGCTACAATCATTAGATGCTAAAGAAAATAAATTTTTATTATATATACTCAGAAATCATTAAAGCTTGGGGCTGGGATGGTAGTTCAGTTAATAAAGTATATGCCTTGAAAGCATGTAAGCCTAAATTTGATCCCCAGAAACCATATTTTAAAAATTAAGTATAGTGGCATGTGTTTGGAATCCTAGCACTGAGGAGGCAGAAGCAGGAATCCCTAGGACTCATGGGCCAGGAAGTCTAGCCTACTGGTTGATTTCCAATCCACTGAGAGACCCTGTCTCAAAAACAGGTGGACAGCACCTGTAGAAGGACATGTTCTAACCTACACATACACACATGTGCAGAAACACACAAAATTAAAAAAAGTTACTAAAACTTAAAGGCCTATAAAATGATAAGGAATACTGTCTCTAGTTCCATTGCCAATTTTTGGCAAAAGACACTTTAACAAACTAAAAAGGAACTGCAAGTAGTTGCCATAAAAAAAGAATTACGATTTATGAATTGGAAGGACTTTGAAACTGCTGTCCAGGTGTTAAGTGCTACCAACTTTTTACTGTCCCCTGAGATCTATAATTTGTGGCAGGGGAAATATAAAGGAAAACAATAAAGGTACTCTCTCAAGCCAGAGACAAGGTAGTCCAGCAGATTTTATATGGTTAAGCACCTCATTATCACTGCATCCTATCCAAAAAGTGAAAAAAAGAAGGAAGAAAGATGGGAGGGAAGAAGGGAACAAGAGTGGAAGAGAGAAAAGGAGGGAGGGAGAGAGGAAAAGACGGATGGAGAAAGGGAAAAAGAAAGAGAAATTTGACTTACTGTTTCACTTCTATTCATATGCTCCTCAAAATCTTTAATGCCCATAATTCCTTTAAGGCACATGGCTCTGCAACCTACAAATCCAACCTGGCAATCAAAGAAAGGCTCTCCCATCATAAGGGCCTGTAAGAAAAAGAGAACATTAGAACTAAGAACTTGAATTTAGTAACAATCCTACAAGCTTTCCTTTTAAAATAATACCTAAATCAGTCAAACATTTTTAGGATTAATTTTAAATGCGTCACCTAAGACCCTAAATTCTATTAAAGATACAACTTTCTCAACCCTATATCTTCAAACCTTCATATACTCAATGATTGGCACTCCATAAACATTAATACACACATATGTACACACTGAATTAAATGTTTATGTTGTATATTAAAGTATGTTAAAACAATAATTATTTCAACCAATACTGCTAGAATATAAATATATAAGACAATGAAATTAATGTATAAGATACACTATGATTTGAAAAGCTGTGCTTACTTTAAGAATACTCAAAGATTTACATATATGTGCTTAATACTGAAAGATTACCTCTACAGTAGTTCCTTCTTGTTCCCAACACAATACTTCTTTGGATTTGACTTTCTGTGGGCTATAATAGCTACTCTCAGCTTGCATTTCAGTGAGCTAAGAAATATAAGAAAATTAAGTAAGTCAAACTAGCCTTAAAGAGCAATACACATCATTATGATAAACTGACGAATTTTGGGGTTTTTTTTTTTTTTTTTTTTTTTTTTTTTTTTTTTTTTTTTTTTTTTTTTTTTTTTTTTTTTTTTGGTCTTTCCGATGTAGGGTCTCGCTCTAGCCTGGGCTGACCTGGAATTCACTCTGTAGTCTCAGGCTGGCCTCGAACTCACGACGATCCTCCTACCTCTGCCTCCCAAGTGCTGGGATTAAAGGCGTGCGCCACCATGCCCGGCTAAACTGATGAATTTTAAGACTCAGAAAATTTAATTATTAAGCAGGAAAGCAGGTGGAAAAAAACAGCTATAACAGATTCCAAAGAATAAAACATGAATAGGCTAGTCTAATCTTATTAATACCAGTTTTTAAACTCCTTCTTCATACTTCTTTCCACAACCCCCTACCCCATGGACCGATACAGACTGCCCACAGAGGAGGATATCCAACTGACCAGGGACAGGGAAGAGGGAAATAGGTAAAGTGGAGAAATTATGGATAATAAAATAATAATATAAAAAGTTAAAAGCTATGTACTATAATAGTCCACTCATAAAATGGTTCAAACATTGTTTCAAAAATTTACATGTCCTATGACTTCAACTCATTTTATTTTCTCTACTATATTCAATCATGTTTTGTTTCAATGGTCCCAAGATTCCTCCTTTTTTTTAAGAGAAAGAAAGCTGTGAAGAAACAAAAATTGATTCAAAGAGATTTTCCAGTCCCTAGAGAAGGTAGGCTCATGGATGTTTACTATCAAAATATGTCTCTTGCTGTATCCCACAGACTCATTGTCATGGTTTGATCCAGGTGTCCCCCACAAACAAATGAATGTGTTCTGATAGATAGATCTTCAGCTGATAGCAGTTTGGGTTTTACAACCTCGATGAAGCTGTGTTGTTGGGGAAGGGCTTATGGGGGTTATAAGCCAGCTTCCCCTTGCCAGTATTTGGCACACCTTCCTGCCGCTGTTTGCAGTGCTGTGGCAGAGCTGATGTCCAGCCCTCTGCTCATGCCATCGTTTTCCCTGCCAGGATGGAGTCCGTAAGCCAAATAAACCCATTCCTCAACAAGCCGCTTTTATTTGGGTTCTTTCTGCACAGCAACTAGAAAGCTGACGACAACACTCATCCAGTCATGGAACAAAAATAGACTAAGGCACTGCTACATAACAATAATATAGATAGTAACAAAAAAAGATAATGTGTTATTTATATGTATCAAAAAACAGGTAATAATTTTAAAGTTACTTCAGTCTTTGTTGGTTTCATTTGGGTTTTTTGGAGACAATGACTTGCTGCATAGCCCAAATTGAACCAGAACTCATTATGTAGAACATGCTGGCCTCAAATTTGTGGTAATTCTCTCATCTGTGCCACAATGCTGCAGTTATAAACATGTGCATCATGTCCAGCCTTAAAAATAGTACCTAAGTGAAATATGGCAACCCAAGCTGGATCACAAGAAAATAAATTATGAAAATTAAAGTCTGGAAATTATCTGTATTACAACAGTCTTGGGTCATTATTTGGGCTAATGCATTATAATAGTATAAACTAACAATTATAACAGAGGAACTGAATAAGGAACAGAAATGAACTCTCTGTTATCTGCAACTTTTCTGGTTTACATAATTATTCCAAAAAACAGGTTATTTTTTAAAATGTAATATTTTCTGCCTGAGTTTAAAAATGATTTACTTACCCTAATTCCCATGAAATAGATATATTCTTTAAACATAAATGCATAAGATCACAGTTTAAAATTTTTTAACTTAAGCCAAATAAGTTATTGAAGAAAAATTAAAACTTTAAGTCTGATTATATTAAGAATCAAGCCTGGTATGGTGGCACGCGCCTTTAATAGCAGCACTTGGGAGGCAGAGGTAGGAGGATCGCTGTGAGAACGAGGCCACCATGAGACTACATAGTGAATTCCAAGTCAGCCTGAGCCAGAGTGAGACTCTCTTTGAAAAAACAAACAACAAAAAAAGAATCAATTAATTATTTTCATTTTTTAATAAACTTTTCTATGTAAGATATTGTTCTTTACATAAACCTTTAATTCTTAGATGTTTCGTGTACAGGTATTCTCAAAGTTGCAGTACAATTTTGCAAGCTAAAATGTGTAAGTAAAGCTGAACTGATTAAAACTTGATCACTCTTCAGCTGTATATGATTACTATGTAGAAAAAGCAATTAATTGATTAAAGGGACTTAAACATTACAAGAACAATTTTAAATATTAGTATAAAATGCTACATTTAATTTGGTATGATTTTTGTTGGACTAATATCAACTGTTCAAAATGCTAATGTAGAAACATGACCTCATTTTCAGACCAAAATATAAACCACAAATTAATTCCATACATTCTTCTAATCCAAGCTGAAGAGTGAATTCCAATGTTTTCTTCCTAAATAGCAACATATTTTCCATAGGAAAAAAAAAGTGGAAAAACACAAATGCTTTAGTTTTTAAAAGATTAATGTTCTGCATATAAATGCCTATACTGAGTTGAATACAATTCTTTTTATCATTAATTTCATAGAACTGTAACAATAATTTAAAATTTAAAAGAAGCAGTCAAAAACAAACAGAAGAGATAATACTCAGCTAACCATCTGTGATTTCCCTCACAAACTAGTACTTCAAGTCCTAAAGAGCACAAAGCTGAAAAGTCCTGTTTCAGGAGTAGTTGATCAGAAGCAACTATACCTACAAGAATATCTGGTACAATATAACTAACTGGATGTAGTAGGTAAAGAAATAACATTGAATGAACTCTGAGCAAGTGTGTGGATGATATTGCAATTTAATGAAATGTAAAGCACTGGGGAAAGCAGGAGTGTAGAAAATCAACTGTTCCGTTGTGGACTGTGTTAAACTATTAGATATGCCAATGAGGACACTACGAAGGAAGTATATGTATGTGTGGTTGGTGTACATCCATGTGTTTACGTGGGTGCACATACACAAGTACGTGCAGGTGGAAGCCAGAGGTTGAAAGTTGGTATCTTCCCTGGCTGCCCACCCGTTTGTGGAAGCAAGGTCTCTCACTTAAATCAAAGATGACTGATTCAGCTAGGCTAACTAATCAGCTCGCCCCAGGGATTCGGGTCTTGCCTGAATTTAGTCCATTATGATGGGAAAAGCATGGCAGATAAAAGAGCAAACCTCATCAAATAAATGCATGGAAGCACAGGAAGAGAATGCCTGCAGACTTTCTCCTTTTTTCTTCTATCTAAAACCTTCAGCCAATGTCATGGTGCCCCCATATTCAAGACATGTCTTTCCCCTCCATTAATCCTCTCTGCATGCCTCCACAGACATACCCAGAGGTGTGCTTGACTAATCTCCTAGTGCTTCTCAATTCAATCAATGTGATGATCAAGATTCACCATAATTAATATCACTGCTCTGTTCAAGAACCCAATTTCTATATGCTAAGTCCAAGGATTCATTTTCAAAAATGAGGCACTCTCTCCTCTTTAAAATATGTATGACACTTAGCTTCCAGACAGATAACCTCTTGATTTTCTGTTTAATCGCTGACTCTGTTCCCCTGGCTATTTATTCTTCTTCTTTGCAACTTTTCAACATCAGAATTTAGTCTTATTTTCTTCTATTTACATCAGTTCCATTATTAATCATGATCATGACTATATACTCAGACATAATCTCTAATATGAACTTCAGATTCATATATCCACTTCCAAGTAGATAATACTACTTAAATATATAATTAATGTCTTTTAAACTTTTCCAAAACCAAATTTCTAATCTTCCTTTCAAGTTTAACCTTCCCACAGCCCTCTTTATCTAAAAAAAAAAAAAGCAGAATTCAACCCCATTCTTGAATCCTCTTATTTTATTCATGACTCACAAAAAATAAATTAATTAAATTTTAAAAATCCACCCCTCTAAGGATCAGGGGAACAATGTGAAAGACATAACAAAAAGAATGTAAGAGCCAGCGGATGGAGAGGAGTGCTGAGCAACACTGTCTTCCAGGCATGACATGGCCATTGCATTCATGACCTCATAGTAACTGTTGTAACCTGCATAAGTCCCAGACAATATTGGACCTATCAACAATCCATGAGGTCATGAGACACTCCTCATCCCTTCTTGAGGAGATATTGACAGCTAATGTTGGCTGGGAAAATGGGAAACATTTTTTCTTTACAGTAGGATAACCACTGGTAGAATCTACAATGCTACAGTAAATAATCTCCCACTCATGCTCATGCAGGTAACCTTAATTAAATTCAGAGAATAAAACACAAACACGTCCCAAAAGAGTAGAAAAGAAACTAGTTGGGAAGAAGAGGGGGTTCAGTTGCAGAGAAATGGGGGGGAGGAGGCAAGAAAAAAGATGGAAGGGAATTTTAATCAAAATATGCACATGTATAAACATAAATAATTTTCAGAGTATCTAGTATACTTTATCTTCAAACAACATCTCAAACTTCTCACTTTGCTAACACCCTAGACTAAGCCATCATTATTCTTCACTCAAAAACTGCAATCCTATCTGATTTTCTTCTGCTTTTGCCTGCCCATAATCTATGCTCAATACAACCAGAGTAATGCAGCATAAAAGATAATTCAGTGATCGCTTCGGCAGCACATACACTAAAATTAGAACAATACAGAGAAGAGAAGCATGGCCTCTGCACAAGGATGACATGCAAATTCATGAAGCATTCCATGTTTTTCAGCAAGTCAGATAACCTATGAAAGGGTAATGGAGACAGACACCAAGGATACCCAACACAGTTCAAAGCAGAAAAGCAGACATTCTTAAGACCTCAACAGTAAAGCAGACCTAAAACTCACCCACCATGACTCAGAGAACTGAGTGGAAGAGGGGGCAAAAGATTGTAAGAGCCACGGTGGGGAAGAATATCCTGAGACACTGCCTCCTTCAACAACACACAAATTAAAAATACTGGCTACTTCTTGTACAATTCATAGCTCCCTACCCCATGGAGCAGACCAGCAATCCCACTGAGGAGGGCCCCCTGCAGGTTGAGGAGAGGGAGGAGGGAAATGGTGGTACTACCTCAAGACTTGCTCATACAATGTATCTAATAATTAGCAATAAAGAAACTTATAAAAAAAAAGATAATTCAAATCATCATATAATTCTTCTGTCCAAAAACTTCCCAACTTATCCAAAATACAAAGACCCAAAAAATTATTTATTGTAAACCCCTATTACCTGGTGTACACTGATGTAAACCCCTATTACCACTCTGATAGTACTTCATGCTTTTTCCATATTAGCCCACTTTGTTCTAAGTCAATTGGCCTCTTTGTTATGCCTTGACTATGTGAGGTATTTATATTTCCTACTTTTGAAACACTCACTCCTACAATAAGCCTTCTTCTTTTACAAGTCTTTGCTTAGATGTTTCTCCACAGTAAGATCATCCTGATTACACGTTAAATTGTATACTTCTGTCTCCTTTAATGAAACTCACTATTCTTGTGTATTCTTTATTTTTCTGTCTAACAGTATACTATGCACTATGTTTATAACATATATTCTAAGAGACAAGGATTTGTATCTCTTTACTGGTAAAACACTAGGGAAAACATAATGCTAGAGAAAGCTAGCTTAATAAATGTTTGAAGACAGAGCAGTGGTGCAATAATCCCAGCACTGGGAAAGTAGAAGCAGTAGAATAAAGAGTTTAAAGTTATCTCCTAACTACTTGAGAAGGTTGACACCAGCCTGGGCTACATGAGACACAAATTCAAATAATTAATTAAATAACTGTGTTACATGAATTAAGAAATAATTTAAGCCGGGCATGGTGGCACATGCCTTTAATCCCAGCACTCAGGAGGCAGAAGTAGGAGGATTGCCATGAGTTCAAAGTCACCCTGAGACTACATAGTGAATTCCAGGTCAGCCTGGACTAGAGTGAGACCCTACCGTAAAAAACCAAAAAAAAAAAAAGAAAAAGAAATAATTTAGACACAGTGCATATATGGTAATAGTATTAGAAAAAGGTATGCAATATATAACCCAAGATTCAAGCAGAGTTACATTTGAAACGAAGGGAATGTAAACTATGACCAAAGAACATAGAAGCAGTACAAAAAGCATCATTAACTATATTTTTGAAAAGGACATTCACTTTTTTTCATTTTGACCATGTGTATTACATGCTATATTATGAACACATACTTTACATTAATTTTCATAGATATCAAAGTATGTATATATATATGTATAATTAATATGTTTCAAATAAATTTCATTATAAAAGACACCATAGAAATGCTACAGTAATTATAAGGATGCATGAATCAAGGACCTTTTTTGTGTGCACTTCTTAGAAATGTTAAAAAATAAATGATACAACAGGAAAGAAACTATGTCCATGATCCAGATAAGAAAGAAAAGTAGAAACAACTAGATAAGGAATCAAAATTTAAAGTATTCAGTTAGAAGGATCATCTAATTTTTTGGATGTTTGACAACAGTTTTGAAATATTCAGCACAATTTAAAAACCCCGTAACTTAAGATAAACCCCAAACATTAAAGTCAAAAAAGGAATTAAAGTCAATAAAGGAATTAGCCACAAGAGAAAAGAAACCTACCTTGAAAGTCACAGTTGCCTTGGTGCAGTAAAATCCTATGGAAACAATCGGGTCCTTCAAAGTTTGTGCTTTTTGCTGATGCATGGTTGATGTAGGATCATTAGCAAGGTAGTCTTCCTCACCATCGTCATAACCCACAATTGCAGGCACGAATGACCAGGCCCAGGATACCCATCCCTGGGGCTGTTCATCATCTTGTGAATACAACTCTTGGCCTTTGTATGGAACAGGATACTGCATATCTATTCTTGTTTCATCTTCAGCACCTGCTAATCAAAATAAAGTCACTAAATAAATAAATATAGGCTAAAAAAGAGTTCTGTAAAAAGGTTTTCCCATATCCCTCTTTCTAACAGAAGGTAAGAACAAATCATATGTTGCTATTATTTAAAATCAGTGGTTTAGCAATAGCAATCTCTAGTTCTATTCATTGTACTGTGTCAATTTCTATAAATTGGGGTTATTGTTATGTGGATAACAGTCTATCAACTGTATATAATTTTAACATGTTTTTAATAATAAAAATAAGCTAATTCTTTAACATTTCACTTTTATATTTTTAAAATCCCAACAACACCTTACATTTTTATTATAAGGCTAACGTGTTGAAAAAAATGACTTATCTAAGAAACAGAAAAACTAGCAAAAAAAAATTCTTGAGTTTCTAATAGACAGCATGGAGGGAAAATGACAAATACTTATAAACAAAATTTCCCGCTGAAAAATAAGAAACTGTCCCAAAGGAATAAATGTTAAAAAACAAAATGAGAAATGTTAAAAAGAAAGGATTAAATGTTAAAAAGAAATTATGTTTATGTAAATTTAAAAAATATTATTGGTGACTTTTTCATATTAGCAGGTGAAATGCATTAGCATCTTTCCTGTTCTGAGGAAGAAAAAGATTATAATAAAAAAAAGGATTTTAGTGAAGAATTTTTACACATTAAGAATTAACAGACTATAGATATGGACTCCATTCTTTAATGTGTTCCTAGTACAATAGCAAACTAGAAGCATCAGTTATAAATTGGACATGAGTTATAAAATAAAAAAACAGATCCCACAAGTCAGGAAAATAGTTGCCAGGCTGAGTCCACAAGCAAGTCTCTGACCTTTCATGTCTAACCCATTAATAAAGAAGATATTTACTTCTTGTGTTTTGAAGCAAAAGAAAAAGCCAATTAAGAGAGGCCTGTTACTACTCTAGAAAATATTAACATTACTCTAAAAATATAGTATTATAATTTTAAATAATAGTAAGTAAAAATACAATCCAATTGCTTCAATTTTTACCTAATACTGTCTAGTTTTTAAAATGACAGAAGAATTTTCATGAAAGTTTCTAATGCAGAACGGAAAAAAAAATCCCTGATATTTGGTCAAAATTTCCTAAAATGTTCTTTTTCTTTGGAACACTGTATCTTAGTCTGGGTCTTCATAATTCAGATGATGTATGAATTTTAATAAGAAAACATACATGTTAACAATAAACTAAAATATACCATCCTAGTATTTATAAATTGAATTAATAAGCCACAGTAATATCAGCAGTGCCTATGACTGTAAGATCTATGGAAATCACAGATATATCAAATGAAGCAATGAATCCACTAAAGTAATTCCCAGGCTCCCTAAAAAGCCTGAGGAAATGTTTTGCACATCTGAAGGATCCTACCTCTGATAAGCCCCTTTTGAAAAGAGCCTAACACTTAGCCTTATCAACATTTCTAAAGTAGTCAATTGTCTCCAGATAGCTGCCTAGGAAGTCCCAGGCCTGGGAAAACTTATTCTGTAAAGTCCATATCACACCAAAGGTCTTTAAATACCCTCCTAAAAACTTTCCATAGTAGATATGACTTCATATTCGGGAAAAGTCTTTCCCCTGATTGCTAAATAAAGGCAATCCCTTGTCTGAGTGAGCTCAAGTCCTATGTACTTTCTGTCCCACTTTCCTTACATTAAATAACAGTTGTGCCATTATCTCAAAGAATCTTTCACACTCAAAATTATTTTTAAATTATGATAGCTATTAGACTTTCTGGTGTATCTCATTATTTAACATAACACATAAGCACATACTTTATATTTGTTAAGTATTTGATAAGTATATTTTAATATAATTGGTTTCTTTTATAATCCAAAACATTTTGCTCAATGAATTTAAAACATTCAAGAAATATACATATAGTCAAGAAGGAGTAACAGAGAATTTATACTCTCACTTAAGAAAAAGCAACAATATATAACTCATTATGGACAATAAAGAAAAAAACAACAATATATATGAAATGAAGGGTTTTCACACAAAGGATATTAGATATATTGTAGCAAAATGAGTGTGAGCTCACTGCCCTCCCTCCCCTGCATTCACTGTTAACATCCTACTGATGTTTGACCGCCAGATAGCTAATCCCATTATATCCTATTGATGTTTATCTACCAGGTGGCCAATATCATTGCATGAAGTGGAAAACTGTCAGGGCTCTGAAGTTCTGTGAGATAAGGAAGAGACAAGGCCAGAGAATACCTGGGGAGAATATCTAAAACCTATTGTAAATGTGTAAACTGCTAGGTGATGGTAACTGGCATGTGTAATGTCACATACCTACTCTGTACAGACTAAAAGCCCTTGTCAACTGGGGTACGGACAGGGCCAAGACCTTTTTCCTGAGCTTGGAGCCCCCGGACCAGGGTTTAGAATAAAACTTCACTCTCCTCTTGCCAAAGCGGCTCTGTCTTTTGTCACTGGGTATTTCTGCAACAGATACTGAAGGCCAGTGACTCCAGAAATTAATGACCAATGCAAATGTTCCATTTTACTGCCTGGAATGAGTTTCCAAGCCTCAGCCAGCAAAGGAAAAACCCAAGCAGAGTTTAAGGGTCTCCCTTAGATGAGAAAATAGAGTAGGAGAAACTAAGAAGGCTAGAGCTTGAATGGCAGACAGCTTTAAAATAGACTAATATTTAACATGTACTTTACAAAAGTAAATAATTTATAAAAGGCAAGAAACTATGAAAATTCAAAATATTTACTTATTACATTTACACAAACTCAAACCATGAGAATCACAACACAGAATCAGAGGGGTGAAAAAATTAAAATATACTACCACCACTAAATAGTATAAGGATATGCTGTGGTGGTTTGAATGTGATTACATGTCCCCCATAGCCTCAGGGATTTTTAATTAAGGTTAAGCTTCCTTTTTAAGTCACCAGCAGCCAGAAGGAGGAGGTATCACTGGAGGCTGATCTTATAGTCCATCCCCAAGGTGTGTTCAGAGCCAGTATGAGCTAGTTGTTTGGTGGTATGTCTCCCCAATGTTCTATGAAAGTGACCCAGCTTCTTCTGCCATTGATGGTATTCTCTGAGATTCTGTAAGCCTGAAATAAACCCTTTAGTCCCATCAGCTGTTTCTGGCTGCAATGCAAAGCAAACCACAACAGATGTAAAGCAATGGAGATGTCAATCATTATTGATAGAGATGTGAAATGCTGAAGCTACTATGCAGAGAAGGGTAAGTAGTGCTATGGTTTCAATGAGTGTCCCAAAAGGTCCACATGCTCATGCTCCTCAAACAAGTTGCTAGGGGGAGATTGTGGAACCACTAAATGGTGGCAAGTCTTTGAATTACTTAAGGCATGCCAGCCACAAGGTGAGGTGACTGCTTCTGCTGCTCTGGACTGTTCAAAACGTGCTTCCAGAAGGAGGTGCTGTCTTGTGACAGAGCCAAAACAAACAAGGCTAAACAAGCTCACACTGAAACCTCCAACACTGTGAAACAAAATAATTCTTTCTTTTTTATAAGTTGATGTCTCAGACATATGATAAAGTAGCAAAAACCTGATTAACAAATGTATCTCCTTAAAAACCAAATATATGGGGAGATAGCTTTGCAGTTATCAGTGTGTGATGCACAAACACGGGGCTGAGAGACTGAAACTACCCAAATTTGTTTCTCAGTACCTATGAAAACAGCTGGGTGAGGCCACAAACATCTTGTAAACCCTATGAAGAGCAAAGTCCAGAGAACAGAGAATCACTGGAACTTGCTAACTAAAGGGGGGAAAGAAGGCAAAGAAACAGGCAAATGAACAAACAGAGGACACCAAACATTATCCTCTGACCTCAGCACACGTGTACAAAGGGTGCTCACATATGCACACACACATGCATATAGTACACACATAGCACATCAAACACCATACCATACATACTCTATATAGAGATACACATACCAGAAAATATATATGTATATTTATATATGTGTGTATAAAATATATTTTTTCTAAGGTATTTACCTGAAAGAAAATATAACTACATTAAACTTGAATTAAGAATGTCCATGAGGGGGCAGAGCAAATGGTAGACAGGTAACAATCGCCAGGACTCTCTCCGTAAAGGATTGATTTTCCAGCTGGGATCCAAACCCCGGACGCCAGCTGGACCAGAACACAAGCCCAACCTTTCCCCAGCTCCTATACCAGCACAGACAGGGCTCTCTCTGCTTCCCCCACCCCAAGCTCCCACCATTGTCTCCTCCCAGCCGGTTCTGAGACTGCACTGCGGGCTGAGCACCTTTCCCTTACAGGGCCCCTTCCCTCCAGCACCCGATCCTCCGGTGCACTTCTCTCCACCCACCCACCCCCACCATACATAGGCAGATGCGATCCTTGGGCAAACTGACCTAGCTTGATTCCAGGGCCAGACCTCAGGCAGATACCTGGGAACCTTGGAAGAGGCCAGTTCAGACAGGTACCTGCCAGGAGGGCACAGGCGGTCTCGGCAAGTACCAGGGATCACGCGCCACTGCCAGGTGGGAAGACACTGGGCTCTATAGTTTAGGAGGCTGGGGTAGTCTCTACTGCAGCATACCAATCGGGGACAGGGGCCTATGAGGTGACTCTAAGACTAAACAGTCACATACACAGGGATCCAGATGGGTAAAGATCTAAGCTTGTCTGGGGAAAGAACACCCGAACAGAAAAGACCTCTGTTTAAGATCAAACCTGGTAATCATTCCACTGGAAGTAAAGTGGGCTGAATAGCACTCCCTAGGATGCCTGAGAACCACTCCCCGACCGGGACATGGAGAGAAATTAAAAAAAAAAAAAAAAAACACAGAAATTAAAGACGATCTCCCCAACTCAGGGCCTCTAATCCCATTATGGAACAGGAAACTGACAAGGAAGTGGAGACAACAAAAATACAATCCCAAAGAGAGAATAATATGACTCCTGACCAAAACTGCAATGCAAACATGAAGCAGTTAATGGCTGATATGGAAACTATGAAAAAAGACGTGGATGAGATGAAGCTCACCAACTCAAACATAGACTCCAAACTAGATTTAATGGAGAGAAATATGAATAAATTCAGAAACACATTAAGTGAATTGAAGGTCAACCAACTATGGGAGGAGCTAGACAATCAATTGATTAAATTTGATGGGGACTTAAGAAAACTCAAAAATGATTTTCAAGAATCCCTAGCAAAAACAAAAATAGACTGGAAATTGGATCTCACCAAAGAATTGGAGAAAATAAACAAAATTATAGCAGAAACCAAAAATGAAATGGAGTTGTTAAAAACCTCCCTAGAATTAATCAGTCCCAGAGTCAACAATCTGGAGGACAGACTCTCAGACATTGAGGACAAGACAGAAGGAATTAATCAGGATGTCATAAGATTCAAAAAATTCAAGAAATCAAGTGAGCATAATTTGAGGGATCTATGGGATACCATAAAGACGTCCAATATTAGAATCATGGGGATCCCAGAGGGAGAAAAAGCCCAGGCTAAGGGCATAGGAAATATTTTCAAGAAAACTTCCCCTATCTAACAAGAGAAAGCCCACTCAATGTTCAAGGGGCCCAGAGGACTCCAAACAAACAGGACATGAAGAGGAATTCTCCAAAACACATTGTAAATAAGATGCCTAACGTAGAAAGCAAAGAGAAAATACTCAAAGCTGCTAGAGAAAAGCAAACCATAACTTATAAAGGAAAATCCATCAGACTTACTTCAGACATCTCATTAGAAACCATGAAAGCCAGAAGGGCTTGGAATAATGCTTTTCAGGGCCTAAAAAATTATGGCTTTCAACCTAGACTACTGTACCCAGCAAAGCTATCCCTCATGATAGAGAATTGCAGGGATGGATCAACATACGCAAGTCAATAAATGTAATACATCACATTAATCAGCTCAACCACAAAAACCACATGGTTATCTCAATAGATGCGGAGAAGGCCTTTGACAAAATTCAACACCACTTAATGTTCAAAGCTCTGGGAAGAATAGGCATAGATGGCCTATAACTCAATTTAATAAAGACAATTTACAAAACTCCTAAGGCACAAATCATTCTCAATGGGGAACGACTCAAGGAGTTCCCACTCAATTCAGGAACAAGACAGGGGCGTCCACTCTCACCACTGCTCTTTAACATAGTGCTTGAAGTTCTAGTCCAAATGATAAGACAGGAGAAGGGCATAAAAGGGATACAAATAGGAAAGGAAGAAATTAAACTATCCCTCTTTGCAGATGACATGATCCTTTATATATCACACCCAAAGAATAGTATCAGTAACCTCTTGAAGGTGATTAATGCCTTCAGCAACGTGGCAGGATACAAAATTAACACACAAAAATCAGCAGCCTTTCTATATGCAGAAGACAAGCAGACAGAAAAAGACATCAGAGAGACTGTCCCGTTTTCTATAGTCTCAAAGAAAATCAAATACCTTGGAATATCACTAACCAAGGTTGTAAAGGACTTATATAAGGAAAATATTGAAACACTCAACAAGGAAATAAAGGAGGACGTGAGAAGATGGAAAGATATTGCATGTTTATCGTTAGGGAGAATCAATATAGTAAAAATGGCAATCCTGCCAAAAGCTATTTACAGATTCAATGCCATGCCAATAAAAATCCCAACCTCTTTCTTCACAGACATAAAAAAAAAAAATAATCTCTAAATTTATTTGGAAGGGCCAAAGACTCGGATATCTAAAACTATTCTAAGTAAAAAAACCTACTCAGGAGGTATCACCATCCCTTACTTCATAATATACTACAAAGCCATCGTAATTAAAACAGCATAGTACTGGCATAAAAACAGACAGACGGATCAATGGAACAGGATTGAAGACCCAGCTTTAATTGGAAGTAACTTCAGTTATTTGGTCTTTGACAAGGGGGCCAACAATGTACACTGGGCCAATGATAGCATCTTCAACAAATGGTGCTGGACAAATTGGATAAATACATGTAAAAATATGAAAATAGACCCACTCCTTTCACCATGCACAAAAATCAACTCCAAACGGATCAGAGAACTGAATATAAATCCTGTAACCCTGAAAACCCTGGAAGAAAAAAATGGAGGTACTCTGCATGAAATAGGAGTAGGGAAAAATTTCCTGAGCAAATCTCCAGCAGCCCAGGAAATACAACTAACACTTAACCAATGGGACCTGATCAGGCTCAACAGCTTCTGTACAGACAAACAAACCATACTCAGAGCCAATAGACCCCCTTCAAATAAGGAAATGATTTTCGCCAGCTACAACTCAGACAGAGGCCTAATTTCCAGAACCTACAGAGAACTCAAAGAAATTAATAACAAAAACCCAAAATACCCCCTCACAAAATGG
>PVHP010028088.1:0-23496 GCA_004024765.1 Zapus hudsonius | reverse complement strand
TGAGATTTGCTCATTTAGACAGGAGACAAGAATCCAAAAGTAAATGGAGTTTTAGAGCTCCTGGGGTCTGGCCCACTGAAAGCCTCTTTGAAATCCTTCAGATACACAACTGGCTTCTTCCAGGGGGCAAGCAGAGCATGACACAATTACCATTCTTCCCAGTGTCACAGGAGCACACAGAAGAAAATGTCGCAATGCCCGTTGAGTTGACATAGCAGAAGGCCACTTCTTGGAGCACCTGCAGGTAGAGAGGTGGGGGCATGGGGCTGGCTCGCCCATGCCCCACACAGGCTTCTGCCTTCTTCCTGAGGTGGGGTAAATGACTCCCTACCCCCTTTGGAGTCACGTGTGTGTCTCTCTTGGTTTCCTGCCTGCACGGTGAACCTCTCAGCTTCTCCCACTGCCACCAGCAGTCTCTGTGGGTGCTCAGACCACCAGGGCCTGCCTTCACCTAGTGCTCTCTTGCTCTTCGCCTTTGGAAGGGGGAGATGCAATGGTTGTGATATAGCAGGAAACCCCAGTGGTCTCTCTACACTGCACTGAACACGGGCCTCTTGTATGATATACATCCTAGTGTTGACATGACCGGAAACAGAAGGAACCAAATTATCCTGGCTATGCTAACTGTGTTTCCCAGCTGAAGGCTTCCCAAGCCTGAACACTCTGCTTACTCTCTCCACGTGCAACCTCTTGCTGCTCCAGGCTGGAATCCATGCCTCTAGGCCACTAGCAGCACCCATGGGATCTCTTGCAGTCCAGGCCTCTGGGCAAGATTTCCTCATACTCCTTACTCTGACATGGTAAAATGTAGTCATCCATATAATTAACATTATTTTATCAGGGGGTTCCGCTCACGTATTGAGGTTCAAGAAAGATGAGCTGGTTTAATTTTTCCTCTAACTGCTCTGGTGATAACATCCCCTTTGAGGGCAGACTCACTCATATCTGGACCACACTGGGTCAATTTCTCCTTTATTTCTTACCTCTCCCTCAAGTTCTTGGTACTCATTTAGGTTAAACATTGCATATCTTCTTGGAATTCATTTTCTTGCCCTTCTTCTGGGCTGGGTGTCTCTGTGGCTCTAGCCTCTGCACCGAGTCTCCCACAGTTCTCCACTTCCTCTTACTGGGGGGAGGGTGGGTGTGGGGAGGGGAAGAGGCTGCTGGGTTTGACAAGGTGAGGATGCGGTTCTCTTGCTGCGGCCTTTTGATGCTTCTGAGACCTGCGCTGTCTGGCAGAATCCTCGCCTTGGTGTGGCAGGTACTGAAATGCTGGCTGTTCCCTGGAGGACCCTTCTAGGTGGCTTAACTGGTTTTCACACTGCTTCTTTTCTTCCCCCAGAGGATGTGGTTCTGGGGTAGCTTCTCCACTGCCTGCCCCAACCCCACACCTCTACCTCCCATCCCACACACTCAAGCTGAGGCCCCAGGAAACCTATCTAAGGTACTCTCCCTTTGATTCTTATGAAACTCCTGTGCCATGTCACATGGAGGACCTGTCTCACCTCAGCCATCACTCTCCTGACACTCCCATAATCCCCAGTGGCACTCTGTGTCCCGTGATTCCCAAAGGAGAGACAATCTCAACCCATTCAAGATACCGCTAATTTTGGTAAGTAATTTGTTATTGACAAGACTCCCCTGGCCTTGGAAATAGACATGTCTTCCTAGGAGATAATTGGGGGAGACCCTCACCTCTTAAGGAATATACCTTTTGAAATTTCAATCTCTTCCTATCTTCTTTATTAGCTGGATGTATTGAGGTTACTCATTGGCTCATTTCTCTAAACTCACTCCATTGTAGACACTGCAAAGCGGTCCCTCCCTGGTGGCTCTCTCTGAACCTCAGGGGGGTGTGAAAATGTAATACTGTGTCCTCATCTTTGACTCAGCTGTAGTTCCCAGTTCAAACAAGTCTCAGTTGGCATTCTGTGGCATGACTATTGTATCCATTATAAAGTCATTCAGCAAATGGATAGACCGACTTAAAAAGTAATGGGTTACATTTTCTCAATCTTGGGCAAGTTTTGCAGAGTTCTAGCTGCCCCCAAATGGCTTTGAACAGCTAGGCTGTCTGTTTCCCTTAGTTCATGCATTAGGAATCACATAATCTTCCTACACTAGCAGCTGTTTGGTAAAGGAAAAAGCTCAAGCAAGGCCACCATGCTAATAAGTTTCGGGAAATGTTGACTTTCTAGGCAGTATCACATGGTTTCTACCCCTTCCTTCATTATCTATGGGGAAATCAGGTACTTAGCAAGAGGACATTTCAGGTATATTTCCTACTTAAATAAAATTTTAAAAATGCAATCAGCAATGAAAATTTGCAGAATGGGTATGCGGTAGGCAATTTGGAATATCTCCACACTCCTAGATATCATACCTCCCTAATAGTCGTGGTTTTATGACCATAAATTTGCATATATGTATTGAAATGATATATGAATTGAATGAATCTTGAAGTGGGCTCTTCAAGCATGAGGACCTGAGTTTTATGTCTATTACCCATGTTCAAATAATAAAATGACCTGGTCACACACACTTGTCACCCCAGTGCGAAGGGGCATCAGGGACAAGAGGATTGCTCAGGTTTGCTGGGAAGCCTGTTTGACTGAAAAACAAACAAAACCACCACCAACAGCAAACCAATGAACTTCAGGCTCAGTGGAAAGATTGTTTCAAGGAAATAAGACCGAGGAGTCCTAAAGGACACTTGACATCCTCCTCTGGCCTCCACACGCGCACACAGGGCACACACATACATGAATATATACCTCTCTCTCTCTCTCTATCTCTCTAATATCAAGATCCATAATATTTTGGTCTACCAACTACTTACGGTTTTATAGTTACCATAGAAGAAATTATACTAGACACAGACTGAAGCCTAGAGACCACTGCAGTAATATGGTAAATATCTGGCACATTTATTCACAACAGAACTCAGGTAAATTGGCAAGCATGATCACAGAATTAAATCTTCGACATAGAAGAATGAGGCCATACGAGAGCAGGTCAGCATACCTCTGCTTTCTAGCACACTCGGAGCATATGTTATTTTGGATGAAGTCAAGTTAGTACATCTTGACCCCTATGAAGGACCTCAAGGAAATACATATCCTGTCAACCCTCAGAATACGTTTTTAGACATTTCAAAAGAATCTGAGAGCTTAAGTTCTTAGCCAAGGACACAGTGCTCACAGTGCCTCTGCGGTGTGTACGTACACCAACTGCAGTTCATAATTTTCCTTGTGATTCTTTCAAACATGTTCCCTGCAATTCTGAGCACATTTATGCAGCACTTACTGGATGCACCCAAGCATTTTCATGATGCTGATTTGTGCTCTTAGATGTTTTGATGTATATTTGTAGAAAATATGTAATTTTATAATAAGTGACTATCAAAAAGTGATTTTAATGTTTTTTTTTGTCTTGAGGCTGTTCATAAACTCTTATTTGATTGCCTGCAAATTTTGTTTTCTTAAAGATGTCTTTCTTCAATGTTAGTAGTTCTTATTATGGGTGGGAAAACCAAGCAACCATATCTGTTGTGGTTGATAGTGAACAATATCAAGTCTATACAAAGGAGCCTGATATGTGTGTGTGTGTGTGACAGAGAGAGAGAGAGAGAGAGAGAGAGAGAGAGAGAGAGAGAGAGAGAGAGAGAGATTGAATATAAACTGTATACCAGCTTCAACTCTTGAAAGACTTTAAAAATTTTATACCATAGATCCTGCATATAGTTTTGCAGGTCAAAAACTTACATACTCATTCAACCTCTTAACTAGAATTTCTAATCAAAAACAAAAGCATGACAGATATGACAGATATTTATTTGAAAAATTTCTAGTAGTCATGCTTTCAAGTTGTGAAAGTAAAATGGGTAAAATCAATTTTAATCTATTTTATTTAACTCGTGCCAATTATCATTGTTTCAAGTTGTAATCAGAATAAAATAATGTTATATTTCTCTTTTTTCATGCTTAGTCTACTAAATCTCATGGTTATTTTGTGTTTTAAGAATGTCTCCATGGCAGTTGTCATATTCTAGGGAATTTAGCTAGAGGCTTATCCATTTGTATAGTCCAGCTATGGATAGTAGCTGGAAAATAACAAAACAAAACTCGAGGACAACGTGCAAATAGCAGCATGAAGAAAACTCTTTCTGAGTAAAGGCTTTGTGAGATGCACATGAGTGAGTTTGCCAACCTCTGCCAATGTGTATGTGGTTGTACCTTCTCTTAAGAGTGCCCTTAAGAGTGACTGGGGAGCTATTGTGGGCCTATAGCCCAAGGCATCAACCCCTTGTGAGCAGTCCCCACAGAGCCTAGAAGAACAAATTGTTTATTCACAGTCTCCCCAAAGAGAGTCCAAGAATAGCCACAGGTGACCCCTTGGTCCACCCTGGTTGATAACACTCTCAAGACGGGTGATTGAAAGCATTCATGCAGTTGGATGGTCATCTGCTCTGGGGTGTGTATACCACAAAGGTAACTGTGAGCACTGCATTTTGGGAACTGCCAAGGAAGGGCAGAGCTGTTTGGATTGGGCAATCAGGGAGCCTGGAAGGACAGGGAATTACCACCTGTCCTGGAAACAGGACACAGCATGGTGTTGATGAAACCCATATTCACTCCTTCTGTGTGTGGCTATGTGCAAGCCAGTTAACTCCTATGGGCTCCATTTCTTTTCTCTATTGACAGGTAATGAGTTAACATAACCTAACTTCCTGCCAACATTTCACACGTTCTAACACAAAGTTGATGAGCAAATTGGAATAATTAGGTAACCTTTCTCAACAATAATAACTGCTCAGGACCTTATGGCCTTTATCTCTTATTTTTTTCATCATATTAAGAATTTCTTCTCACTACACTCCCCTGAATCACACACACACACACACACACACACACACACACACACACACACACACACACACACCACATCACATATATTCTGTATTATAGACATTTTAAACTACATTTTCTACTCTTCTTCATCACAATTCTTCTTATTCTTCATCTTCAATATTTGGTCTTTTTTCTGAGAATCTAAGGTGGCTAGAAGCTACTTCTAAGGCACTTGATGTGTGGATATATTCTCCTATTCCCTGTCCAAGTGAGTATTGATGGAGAGCTTCCTGTTTTCGGGCAGCATCCCTGGGACTTTGTCAAGATTGCTTTGATTGTCCAAACAATGAATGTGAGGAGGATGTATTTACCTTAGGTAACCTTTTAAAAGGGGGGAGGGACACAAACAAGGTCTTGATAATGGAACAACTTGTCCAGACGCTCCTGAAACAAGACTAATGCCCATCACTAGATAAGGAAGCTGCAAACTGGAAGAAGTAATTCAATATTCTAGATTTCCATTCTTGGACAAAATATTCTATTTAGAAGCACACTTTGAACTCAAACTTTAAGAAAGCTTTTTTGTTTGTTTTTATTTTCTCCCTGATAGAAATGATACCAAAAGAGACATAGAAAAGATTGTCCCATGAGTTATAGTTGAAATACAGAAAAAGAAAGTTCTCAAGTTCTGTGATGAACACAGTGACGATAAAGATAAGATAGTTTTATATCATTATTCTTATGTTCCATCATGGGCTATATTTACTATCCACCACTCAGAGAACTCAGCTCTCAGAAAGAGAGAGCTCCTGCCATGAGTGAGTAAAAACACATGTGAGCGATGCCCCTCCAGCATCACGGGGAGAGGGGGTCTGCACTGGCCAGCCACAGAGGCCAGAGCAATTTTGCATTCTCCAAGTAACTATATCCTCTGAGAGAGACAGTGATTGGTCTGACTCTGACCAATCACAGTTCCAGGATTAGGTTTGAGTTCTAATAAAGGAGACCTTCTACTCTAGGAAGGGGCTCAGTTTGTGAAATCCAAGGGCATTTCTGCTCTTTACTTTTGGGGTCCTAATCACCCTAAACTGTCACAACTTGGGAAATTTATGATCTATTCAGAGTTTTCTTTGAGTGTGAATGAGAGGTAGGAATTTCAGTTAAAATCCCTGATAATTGGTGAAAGACAGTCTGACATCTATTTAAAATTTTAAAAAAATGCTGGAATGAAATTTACAATTTCAGTGTTATTGTGCCAGGAAAGCATTAGTACTTTGCAGTATTATCTTTACACTGCTGCTTATATATCCCACATTTCAAAAAGTTGCAGTCATTTGTGACTGTAGCAGGAATCTTTCTTCTATATTTATTAAAATAACTTTCTCTGAGGCTGAGAGTGGTAGCACCTGCCTTTAATTCCAGCATTGGCGAGGGGCTAAGTGGGAGGATCTTGAAGTCCAAGCCAGATTGAGACTACATAGTGAGTTCCAGGTCAGCCTGGCCTAGAGCAAAACCCTACTTAGTCTATATGCCTGTAATCCCAGCTCTTAGGAGACCGAAGGTTGTTGTAAGTTTAAGGCCAGCCTGAACTATTAAGTGAATTCCAGGACAGCTGAGACTTCAGAGCAAGACCCTCTCTCAAAAAATGAATGAATGAATGAATATTTAAATACCCTTCTTGAAAAATTTTGTCCCTACATTATTAAAACAATTAATATCTTTATGATAAATAAATAAATATAGATATACACCATTTAAAATATGAATATCTTTATTATATATATATAATATATATAATATATATATATATTTCATATATATATGAAATCTTGTGAGGGTACCTCCATTTCCCTCCTCTCTGTCCCATACCCACTGGGGTCCCTCCTCAGTGTGCATACTGGATCTGTCCAAAGGTTAGGAGGTTATGAACTGTACCCTCTGAGGTAGCCAGTTTTTTATTCTCCCCACTTTGTGAATTGTTGCTGAGGGGGGAAATGTCTCTGGATATTCTCCCCTACCATGGATCTTACATTCTTTCTGCCCTCTCTTCTGCTCAGTTCCCTAAGTCATGGTGGGTGAATTTTAAGTCTGCTTTATTGTTGAGAACTTAAGTGTCTTTGGACTTCTGCTTTGGGTTGTGTTGGGTATCATTGGTGTCTGTCTCCATTGACCTTTCCTTTTTTTCCTACAATAAAGGTTATATGATATTTTATTTTACTGCAATATTGTACTTAACATATTTTTTCTGTTATTTTGTCTTTATTAGCCATAATTTAATACATTGTATTCCATTGACCTTTCATGGGTTATCAGACTTGTGGTGATTGGTCTCCTGTTTGTCTTGTCACTTTCTCGTAGGTTTCATTTGGGCCCTGTGTGGAAGGCAAGGGCTGGTTCATTTCCTGCCAGGATGTCAGTCATCATCCAATGTCTTGTTAGTGGAACTGAGTTGTCCCCAGCTCTCTCAGTGACTTCTTAAAAATACAAACAGAATCTCCATGGGAGAGTGAGATCAGTATAGGTTAAATGAGACAACATTGCTATTTTGGCAAGATTCTAATGGGTGTTGCCTCTCTGTAGGTCTCTGGTAATCAGAATTTCCCCTTGGATCCTGGGTTCTTGGTCCCCATAGGATTTTGCCATGGATCCCAGTTCCAGTTAAGGGTTCCTTGTCACTGAGCGGATCTCTTAGCCAATCAGTAAGCCATTGATGACCCTCTTAGGTTTATTACCACTATTGAACAGATGAGCTCTTTTTGACTTGCTGGTCCCTTACCATACCATTCTTTGACTCCTTGTTAGTAAATATTTTTCATGTGCCTGCAGGGAAAATATATCACAAAATTAAGTTCCACACAGAAGTTGAAATCTCAATTATTTTTGAAGACTAAGTTGTTTTATATATATATATATATATATATATATATATATATATATATATATATATATATATATATATATATATATATATATATATATATATATATCAGGTAGTTATAAATATTGATTTAGACAAAACAGACAGGGAAGAAATAGAGTGTAAGTGAGAACTGAGCGTGTGGGATGGAGAACTCTCTTAATTAAAGATACACCAGGGTCCCCTATGGGGAGGTGGTATAAACATGTCCATTGTCTCTTTCTCTTCTCAGCTGCTCTTTCTTTCTGAAAAGCCTCCTCAGTTCTTTGTGTGCTAATAATGAGGCTTTGGGAATTGTTTATCTGCATTGATTCTTTCTCATTTCATCAGTCATCAAATGATTTATTTTTGCTCAGAATTTTTCCAAGTAATAAAATAATCTCAGGTTTTTCAGGCTTTGGAGACTTGGTGTAGAAGTGCTTTGAGTTTCAAGTTAATGAATTGGGTTTATCGTGAGTCATTATACATATCACCAACTTGCAAACTAAGTTGTGTTTTCAGACATTTGTATTAAAGCACTTTGAACTGAAGTCAAAGTTTTACAAAGAGGTATAAAACTTCTAAACTGTGTTTTTCCTTCGACTATCACTCAGTGTTCATAATTGCCTTTTATGTATGGGATGACGTCCCATTTTCTTCTGAAAATTTTCCATTGGTCTTTAAACTCATTTTTGCATTCATGCGTATAGTCTGGCAGCAGACCTGTGGTGAAACTTCTGGAAGAAGTCATCTTGACTTCTTCAGAGTATCAGGTGCTTCCAGGCAGCAGTAATAAAGGTCATGATATCAGTTTGATGTTTTGATTTTATGTTTACTGCTTAACCTTGAGGAATGAGAGAGAAATACTATTATTGTTATTTATTTCATAGTATTATGACTTTCAACTCAGAAAAAGCTAGGGATATTCAGAGATGCAAGAAGTTTATCCATGTGCACATTTGGTAGGTTTGGCATGTAGAGTGTGTGCTGATGTGTGTTGATGTGTGCAGATGTGTGCATCCCATGACTCACGTGCGTAGGCCAGAGAACATCAAGTGCCCTCAGTTACTCTTCCACGTTGCTTCCTTAAGATGGAGTCTTTTACTGAACCTGAACCTGCTAAGTTTTGGCCAAACTGGCTGACCATGCAACCCCACGACTCTCTTGTCTCTACCCCCATCCCACAGGACTGGGGTCACAGACATGTATAGCCACAGCCCTCCTTTTATGTGGGTTCTGTGGAGTGGGCTCTCGTGTTTGTGTGGGAAGCACTCTGTATGGCAGATTCATCTGTAAAGGTCAGAGATGCAAGATTTTTATCCTGAAGCCAGGCGTGGTAGCACACGCCTTTAATCCCAGCCCTAGGGAGGCAGAGGTAGGAGGATCACCATGAGGTCAAGGCCACCCTGAGACTACACAGTGAATTTCAGGTCAGCCTAGGCTACAGTGAGACCCTACCTCGAAAAAAAAATAAAAAAAATAAACAAGTCACGCAGGACATGATGGCGCACGCCTTTAATCCCAGCACTGGGGAGGCAGAGGTAGGAGGATCACCATGAGTTCAAGGCCACCCTGAGACTACACAGTGAATTCCAGGTCAGCCTGGACTACAATGAGACCATACCTCAAAAAACCAAAAAAAAAAAAAAAAAAAGATTTTTATCCTGAGAGACAAAATATTATCATCAAGCACAATAGAGTCTTATTCTTCATATGAATAAAAAGCTTAAAGAATAAAAAGAATAGAAAGCCAATATTCATCAGTAACAACACCCAGTATGAGACGTTTAACAGGTGATTTTAGAAAATCTAAAAGAAGAAATATCATGTATTTGTGTGTATTTGAGTGAGATGGTCCCATGCTACTAAAGAAATAACAAAGGAAACAAATGCTTTTAAATGTTTCTGTGATGGGGAGAAATATAGCCTTTCTATTTATAACTTGAACAGAGTCTGACATAAAAATAGCTTGAGAGGCAGATTTTCTCATATCTGAAACAGAGTTTTACTGCCAGGGATCGAAGGAGGTCTTATAATCACAGCCACATCGGTAAATATTGAAAGCTTACCATCTTCTTTTCCTCTTATTTTCTTATGTGGAGGGAATTATAGTTCGCAGGAAAGTCCTGGCTGCTATATTTTTTAAATTATTTTTTCAGGCTATCAATCTCTCTGATTTTGAAGGCAATGATAAGTTTCCATCTCTCAAAACCAGTCAATGAGTTGGAAATCCTGTTTAATATTGTATGCTTTTCAGGGAAATATTGGTCAGATTAATCAATTGAATATTTTAATTGTATGTTATTGGTATGATAGCGTACCCATTGGAAGAAGCCTGGAAGTTAATGGGAACTCTCTTCTTGTTTTCAGAGGAGTTTCTTGGGCTCTGCCAGTTTTAAAGTGGGGGAACTACTGAAATCCAAGGAGCAGCTGCTGTCACTGAGCCTCAGGTGGGTCCCTTCGTTGGTAGAACCATTCTGTAGTTTTTAAACTGAGATATAGACAGATGGCTATATTTGAGAGTCACAATACTCACCTGTGTTATATATTAACTCTCCAATGGCTACAAGTTATAGTGAATGAGCAATAATTCACATTTAATACTGTGTTTCAGGTTGTAAAACTCTTTATCAGTTTTGTTGGGAGACTACACTACTGTTGAAGTGATGAATCTTTGAAAAAATATGAACACATACTATGATCCTGCTGTTTACATAAATTTTCTCTTGCCAAAATTTTACTTTTTAAATAAGTAAGTCTTATGCATAAATGATTATGTTCTTAATGCTTGAAATGTGTTTGAGGCTATGTGGTAGTTTTATGATAGCAGAGAGTGAGCAAACACTGCATACATTGTGTCGCTATGTTACTAAGCCTACAACACTAAGAAATACTATTAATTGAAAACAGATTCACTGAAATGGACAGATGGTCATAGCTGATTCTGAATAGAAGGGCAATTCAGATTGATGTGGGGCATATATTCTCTAGAAAGTTGAAGAGTATGTTAACACTATCAAGAGTATTGAGCAGCATATTCATTTTTGAATTAGCAATGAACGCAAAAGCAACAATCTGTAAGTGCTTCTAAAGGTACCTGTTCTCCCTAGCTGTCTTTCTCTTTCTAAACATGGTGTGATGATGTATGTTTCCTGGGAAGCCATGTAAAAATCTTTATAGTTTTTTGATGATATCCCCAATAAACTATGCTGGCATTTATTAATTTCAGTTTGAATTGTAGAAAGGCAAAGATTAGCTGCCAGCGTTTCTGATACCATTCAAAATAGTGTCATCTGTGCATAACTTTTAAGAGCAGACCCTCATGTCTCTGGATTCATAGTCAAAGACACTAAACGTGGAGTTTGCTTAGAATTACTACCAGCCCAGAAGTTTCCTTTTTGTGTATTTTTAGTCTTTGGTATTTATCAACTATCTATCTCCATTTATCTATTGTCTATCTTGTATTTATCATCTATCCATCATGAATGATGTATTTATTTTGTTGTAGGGTCTTGGCAAGGTAGCCCAGGTTGGCCTTGAACTCCTCACCCTCTACCTCAGCCTTCTGAATGAAAGGTTCAGGGATTTCATGTGTGTTTGACCATGCTTGATTTACCCACGTGTTTTCTAGCTCAGGGATGTAGTGCTATCTTCCACATCTTTCTGAGTTGCCGCCCATCACAGCAACATGCAACACACACACGGGGAAGCAGAACTCTCATTTGTTTGTTTGGAGACAGGGTCCGGTTGCCTTGGAAGTATTTATGTAAACCAGGCTGTCCTTCATCTTGTAACAATCCACCTACCTCTGCAACCTGAGTGCTGGGGTATAGAGCTGCTTAGTGATATACAAGTTACTGAGCAGATAGAATATGTTGGAATGAAGAAAAGAATAGGAAGGCTACTTTTAAAATGTTAAGAAGGAAACACTCTAGAATTAGGAGAAAGTAAAGCAAATTTCTACCTTTGATTTGAATATTTCTCATTCCTAGTTATTTACTTTATTTTTTTTCATTGAGCAACAAATAATATGTTTTCTAGGAAAATCTTAATTTTTAAATGACCAGGTACTTATTTTCTCCCTTTTAAAATTATTATTTATTTATTTGCAAGGGGAGAGAGAGAGAAGAGAGACAGACAGAGAGAATGGGGATGCCAGGGTCTGGAGCCACTGCAAACGGACTCCAGATGCATGTGCCACTTTGTGCATCTGGCTTGATGTTACTGGGGAATCAAACTCAGGTTGCTAGGTTTTGCAGGCAAGTACCTTAACCACTGAGTCATCTCTCCAGCCTCTCTCTCTCTCTCTCTCTCTCTCTCTCTCTCTCTCTCTCTCTCTCTCTTTCTGAGACAGAGTCTCACTAAGTAGCTCAGGAAGCTGACCTGAGTACTTACTATGTACACCATTCTGGCCTCAAACCTGGAATAATCCACTTCTCACTGACTTTCAAACCCTCTGATTACAGGTGTGAGCTACCATAACCTGGGTATTTTTTTTCCTTTTTGCAATTTGCTATATTTGTGGAATTATTTTTCTATGAACATGACAGATTATAAATTTATCATAGTCTTTCCATTTCTGGCACATGATATGTGGGGTTTCTTTGTTTTTGTTCTGACGTAAATTATCTTCTTTCCACTGACTCTATCTCTGTGGTACTGAGTTAAAAGAACATTAGGTCATGGGTTAAGGCATAGTTTTGTTTTGTTTTGTTTTTAATATTCCTTTGCACTGATTATTTCTGCCTTTTGTTACTTCTGAATCCCAGCTCTTTTTCTGAAACAATAATGTTAAATAAATTCACAGAGGTAAGGGCACATTCGTAGGCACTATCCATGGCTAGCGATGGTCTCATCTTCATGGGGTCTTTCCCTTTCCCAAACTCTTGTGGTCTTGACTGTGCTCACTGTCTCTTCTGGAACTTCGTACTACATAGTTCAAATTCCCAGACTTTCAAAGTAGTGCCACAGTGTGACCCCTTGTAGTGTGGTCACAACATCCTGTGTTCTTTACACTGAGGATCAAATGCACGTTTTTTTCCTCACAGAAAATTTAAAGGCACAAAACATGTGCATGTAACATTTAGATTGAGACTTAAATCTCATGAGCTCTGATAGTGTGTATTTTTGAAGTTACAGAGTTAAATTAGTTTGCAAGCATTTCCCCAATGCCTGCAATACACGGAATGGTTCCTATGCAAATGTAATCGTACTCTAAATGTATTGTTGACTCTTTCTGAGTGTTCCAATGAGCAAGATTGACTTGGAATTTTTATTTACCATTACTTTAAACTTTGGAGTGGATCTACTTTGATTTACTACTTTATATGTAGTAGTTCCTATTTTTTCTGACTTTTTATATCTTAATTATATTTTTTTGGTTAGTTGCTATATAGTCCTGACTTCTGTACTATAATGTATTCAAGGTAGAGTTATTTTGTAGTACATTATAACTTTAGGCATGAAATATTGAAAAACCTTATTGTAGTAAATGTAGTAAAATGACAGTAAGAATGACTTCATCTGTGTGCTCTGTGCTGTGATTATATCAGACATTAGGCACCTAAATAGCTAGCCTGAGAGGTTATTTCATCCATTTAATAAATTAAGCAGAGGTGGAAAGCACTTCAGCAATTGTTTCAAAGTTATGATATGATAGAGGAGGTAAAGAGTTACACTTTTATGAATGAAAAGCTTGTGATTTACATGACCCACCTATTGGCTCCTCTGAAAAGCCAGTTAAAATATATGTCACGTGTTCCATAATGTAGAAGCTGGGCAGAGCAGGGACATGGGTCCAGGATCATTTGATGTTTCATATATGTTTGATTTCATCACAGTGCCTGGTCTTTTTTTAAGACTTTATTTTTTTAAAAATATTTTCTTTATTCATTCTCAAGCAGAGAGATACAGAGAGAGAGAAAGAGAAATAGAGAGAGCACCAGGGTCAACACCTTGTGGGTCTGGTTTATGTGGGTACTGGGGAATTGAACCAGGAGCCTTAGGCACTGGAGGCAAGTGCCTTAACTGCTGAGCCATCTCTCCAGCCTGCCTGGTCTTATAATAAGTGATTAACTTGCTGTGAGGAACTTGTATGACAGAAAGCAAGAACCAGCCTGGTAGATTAAGGAGTGTGGAGACTGTTGGAAATTCATGAAATTTGTTCTTATCCCAGAACCATGATACCCTCAGCACTTGAGTGTCATTACTACCTATGCACTTGACAGTCATATGCTATACTGACCTGTTGTGAATTCTTTGCAACCATACAAGCAGAAGTTAGGAACATTGCAATATTAATATTACATTATGATTTAGTCACATAATGGAAAAGTCAAGTATATTACTGGGAATGTTGCTAGCAGTCCAAAAAACAAGCAGATCACATTGATCTTAAAGTATCCAGATCACCACAAAAACATAACAACCAACTCAAAACAATAAGAAAGCTCAAACTTCTTTCCTAAGAAATTCTCCTCAGAGGGGTGGAGACAGGGAAGGAGTGTTTCAACTTTCTCTAGGCTTTGTCAGTGATTAACTGGCAGTTAGGAACTGGGCAGTAAAGTGAGGGCAAAGCAGGTGTGCTCCCTTGAACCCCCAATATCTTGTCATCCCAATGCTGGGGAGGAGAATGTCTGTGGTTCATTGGCTAATCCATCTAACCTACTTGGTGAACTCAAAGCCAATGAGAGATCACTTGTAAAAAAAGGTGGATCATGCCTGAGGAAGGATATCCAAGGTTGTCCTCTGATCTCTGCACTGACCTGCGTACACATGCAAACACACACACACACACACACACACACACATGTTCACACAACACAAAAAAGATAATTTTTAATAAATACCAAAAGCAATTGCTGATTCCGAATAGCTCCTCCTTAGGAGAGTAACATATCTGTAATTAATTTTAAAACACTGTATGGAAGGATTGAGGCTGAGGAGGGCATGTCACAGCTAAGTTAACTGATCCTTTTCCATACAGTGATGATAAATGAGTAGCACACCTTGTACTTCTCTTGGGAAATGAGCAGGCAGGACAACGTGGGAATGAACCTCACACTGGTCCATGAGGGATCCAGTGCACCTTCCGCGCTGCCTGTCTTGGGATTTCAGGGAATGGGGCCTGGTGCTCTGATTGGTAGTTCTCACACTGACTTGGACCTCAATACACTGAGTATTTTCATGTTTTATTTTTATGCAATTTACTAATCTAATTTGTAAAGGGCTAGATGATATTTTTTTCCTGTTTGATGGCTAAACAGAGGATCTGTAATTTGACTTCCTGAACTCCCACAGCTGGGCCTGGGACTGATGGAGGGCAGCACTTGGCGAATAGAAATTGTCAGTGAAGAATCTTCCAGATAATATGCATTGATTTCTTAGCACCTTAGTAATTAAATTATTTTAGATTCCAGAAAAGACCTTGAAAGCTAGAAAGCTATCTCTTGGACCACTTTCCTGACAGCAAACTCAAACTCAATATTTCTCCCCGTTTTTTTCTCCCCATTTTCAGGCAGCTCTAGTGTAAGCAGAGTATTATTCTTAATTCATTTCTATCACCTTATCTTGATCCCATGTGGTCTTCATGGAGTTCAGCAGATTACAAATTCTTTTTTTTTAATATCAAAATGTATTTTTATTCTGGACCTCTGTCAGATCTGATTCAAATTACAGTCATCAAAGAAATGCAATGTGAAGGGGAAGTGCTGGAACAATGATGTGCCTGGGAGGGTCAAAGGTCATTGGGGACAAATCACCATCATGATGGGAATCAGAATACATGTGTCATGATCATATCCATGATATGACATCACAGAACAGCTCTCTCGGTGATCTTCACACAGCAATCAGGTTGGACAGAAAATTGTCATGGGCTGGTTTACACTTTTGCAAGTTTTGAAGTTAACTGGCTAACTAAAGAAATGATGCAGACATTTTAATTCAGTGCTATAGGTAGCCTCACAGAATTAGACCCAAAGGATTTGTAAAAAAAAGAAAAGTCAAAATGAAAACTTCTGTATTTAAGATTCACAGAGCTACAAATGCAGTGTGTCTGTTTTTGTTTGTAATGAGATGGATCAAATTTTATGTATTTATTTTCAAGCAGTGTGTGTGCGTGTGTGTGTGCACGCGCGCACGAGAGAGAGAGAGAGAGAGAGAGAGAGAGAGAGAGAGAGAGAGAGAGAGAGAGAGAAAAGGGACCACACCAGGTCACCTACCTGCTCCAAACAAACTCAAGACACATGCATCACTATTTGCATCTGGCTTTATGTGGGTACTGGGAAATTGAAGCAGGTCATTAGTCTTTGCAGGCAAAGGCCTTAACCACTGAGCAACCTACGCAGCCTCCCATTTTTCTTATTCTATGATATTTCCTTTGACCAGAGCTCTTTTGTCTGGCATTAAGTCTTCAGTCTTCTCTTATTTATTTCTTGAATCAGGAAGCAGTGAGGTAGTGGGAAGACTTGAGTTCAAATTCTCACTCCAGGACCACTCACATCCCCCAGGGATGCTGGATGCTGTCTTTTCCATTTGTTCCTGGCCAGTAACTACATCTCTCCTGGGTGATGTTGTGCAGTTTGTAAATGCTGTGAGGTCTCTTGCTCTGCCTCGCATTAGAGAGACAGACACTATAAATATTGTTTTCTTTGCTCCTTACACTAAAATTGGAATTCTTTCAAATATTCTTTAATCTTTTGCTAATTTAATTCCTTGAAATATTTTTCCTCATAATATCCACAGTTCTCTAAACCTCCTAAATGGCAGAGATGTTGA
Organism: Zapus hudsonius; assembly: GCA_004024765.1. NCBI lineage: Eukaryota > Metazoa > Chordata > Mammalia > Rodentia > Dipodidae > Zapus > Zapus hudsonius. Next base: position 6,972 of record PVHP010028088.1, on the reverse strand, counting down.
TTTCACCCTTGATATGAACACAGTATTTTTTATTATCTAGAAATGTATTTTTACATGAAACTGAAATTTTGGGTTTGATCACTGAGTTCCTATCTAGCTTATAGCCAGGAAATTCCCAATAAGACATGTGTAGGGCAATGTTTTGGTTGAATCAGACAGCACAGCTGGGAATAAAAAAACAAAACTTGCTTTAAGTAAACATTTCAGGAGCATAATGTTGCAATCAAGAAAAAGATCATAAATGTTATACATACTATCAATGAATGGTTTTAAGAGTTTATTGATACATTTATTGCTGGATATAACAAATCCTGAACACAGGCATAGATTCAAGTGGCATTTTCTCTGGTTTTCGCTGTGAGAAGGAAAGAACACTTAAAAGAAGAGAATAGGGGATTTGTTTATGAAACTACATTCTTGTAAGAACCTGTGTGAAAACCCTGGAGGAAGAGATTCTCTTCGCGTTATCCAAATGCTCCATTGCAAGTGACTTTGCAGCAACTGTTAAAATTCTGTCCATTGGTTATAATATTGGTATAAAATACAAAACAGACAAACATATAAGATTACAACAGTAAAGACATAGAGGGGAATTTAAAGACATCCTGAAATGAGTGCTGCCTCTTTGGAAAGCTGGCTGAAGAGCTGATTGCTTGGAGACTCAGTTTCTTATGTGTGAAATGGGAACAGTGTCTACGTCACAGGATTTCTTGTGAGGAACATGTGAATTACTAATGTGAAATGTAACACTTTGGTTTCACTTCAGATCCTTTAGTTCTTTCCACGCTCATGGATGTCAAATGTTTACATTGCTTCATGATACACTGTAAATGCTTCATTGATGCTAATTAATATTCACATTATTTTTCTTTATTGATAGCTTTTTCTATTGTTTTAAGAAGGGGTTTCAACATGCTCTGTATGGACTATTTGAAATCGCAGTCACAAAAGAAGTGTATCTTATACCCATTATTAAAAAGATTATCAATATTAATAATATTATTTTGCATTTCATTCTGCTCTCACTTTTAATGTAAATGTCTCTGCAGTTATACAATCTGGATTTTTTATAGTCCTAATTCAATTTCATGGTTATAGGTATGACCATGGAAACCAATTAGCACTTTCTTAGTTTAAATTATTCAAAGGATGTGGGACTCATCAGATTGCAAATTAGTTTAGAATTCTAAGTCACTGAAGGGACAGTACATGCTTAGAGTCCACTTCAACAACTCCTCAATTTGTACAGAAAATCCTGAAATCTTTCCTCTGTTAAAATGCAAAACACATGAAGTTAATATCTGTACACAGAGACCTACCTGTGTAAGAAGTTTGAGAGCTAATTTAGCTTTGAAGATAATTTGTAGGAATGACTAGGCCTGAAAGGAATTATATTCAGCTTGAAAATTTTGTATTAGATTTTCCCATATTTGCTAAGTCAATTTCATCTATATCATTATGTGTGTGTCTGATGCCTGGGATGATTTTTTTATCAATTCTTTCCAAGCAATGCTCTCGTATGCCAGTATCCTGGTATTTACTTTCTATTTCAAAATAATTTTATTATTTTGTTTTTGTTTTTTTAAATATTTTATTTATTAATTTTCAAGCAGAGAGATACAGGAGATAGATGATGAGAGAGAGAGAGCACCAAGGCCATCACCTTGTGGATCTGGCCTATGTGGGTCCTGGGGAATTGAACCGGGGGCCTCAGGCACTGGAGACAAGTGCCTTAACCGCTGAGCCATATCTCCAGCCCCTTTATTATTTTGATAAAGGAGTTTTTATGGTTGAAATATGTTTGAAGAGTTTATATTAAAAAGGAAAATAAGATGAACTTTCTTCCTGTAGGATGTCCCAGAGCCTTCAGTAGCCCTTCAAGGCACTTTATGAATCTAGGAGGATGCATGTCACAGGCAACCTTTTCTACTTTTTGTATATGTGTTTCTGTGTGCGGTGTGGAAGCATGTGCATATGTATGTGCACATTCATATTTGTGTGTGTGTGTGTGTGTGTGTGTGTGTGTGTGTGTGTGTGTGTGTGTGAGAGAGAGAGAGAGAGAGAGAGAGAGAGAGTGTTGTGGTAGCCAGAGGTTAAAGTCAGGGGTCTCCTCTATCTTGCTCTACTTTGTTTCTTTTTTTAAAAAATATTTTATTTATTCATTTTCAAGCAGAGAGTTACAGAAGAGATAGGGAGAGAGAGAGAGAGAGAGATAGAGAGCACCAAGGCCTATGTGGGTCCTGGGGAATTGAACTGGGGGCCTTAGGCACTGGAGGCAAGTGCCTTAACCTCTGAGCCATCTCTCCAGACCTCGACTTTGTTTCTTGAAAGCAGATTTCTTAATGATCACAGAGATCACCCATTTATCTAGACTAGTTAGCCAGCTTGCTCTGGGGATTCCCAGTCACTACCTCCCAAGTGTTAGAATCACAGGCATTGCGTCTACTCTGTGGACATGACATCATGAAATCAATCAGGTCCTTTTCCTTGTATGGCAAGTGCTTTACTCACTGAGCCCTCTCTCAAGACATCATTCCAAATTAAAGCCACTCCAAATTAAAAATTTACATTACAAGATTAAACTAAAAATTTTTAATTGAGGGCTGGAGAAATGGCTCAGCAGTTAAGGTGCTTGCCTGCAGAACCTAAGGATCTGGGTTTGAATTCCCAGTACCCACATAAAGCAGATGTACTAGGTGGCACATGTGTCTGGAGTTTATTTGCTTTGGCTAGAGGCCCTGGCACACTCATTCTCTCTATCTGCCCCCTCTAATAAATAAATAAATAAATATAAATAAATAAATAAATAAATAAATAAAGCATTTAAATGGAGTACCAGTTTTTCTTCACGAAGCAGTAACAGTTTATTGGAGACTTTGATCCAGGAAACATACCTTAAGAGTTTAGAAAATCCTACTTTGAAACAATAACAATAAGGTATTTTCCAGAGAAGTAATTGACTTCTTTCTATCATAAACATAGTTTTTGACATACACTTGTGTAGGCTGGTATGAAAGCTTCCCCTGAATGGATATTTACTTCATATTTATTCATCCTCACTCCATCATATCACTCCCTACCCCACACACTCCCATCCTACCATTGATTACCTTAAAACATACAGAACCAGTGCCCATGAACCATGTGGACATCACAACTTCTAAATCCAATACAAGTTATGTGAAAATGACATACAAAATCAGTGAAAACACAGTATCTCTCACTCTCTCTTATACTCATTGGCAGACTTTTTAAAGGATGAATAAATAAACACATACATATTTTCACATTTACATAATATTTTAACTACTCCAAAGTGTTAAAGTTCTTCTAAGAAGACCGCTTCCTTCTAGTTACTTGTCTTTTGCTCCTTGTTTTTGAGGTGTGTGAATGTTTGTCACATGTCTGCATGTGTATATGCAGATGTGCACACCCTCTGTGCATGTGAGTTCATGGAAAGATGTTGGATGCTCTTCTTTAGCATCCTATGGCCTTATTTCCTGAGACAGAGTCTCCAAATAAACTTAGTGATACTCGTTTTTGTTTGTTTTGTTTTGTTTTCAGTTATGCTGGCTTTCTAGGCCAGGAAGTTCCAGTGATACATACATTTCAGTTCCTCAGTGTTGGGGGTACAGGGAGGCCTGGTCATGCCTAGCTTTTGACATGGGGGTTGGGGATTGAACTCTGTTCCTCATGCTTACACAAGAAGTACTCATACCCACCAAGTCGTCTGCCTAGCCCCTTTTTTTGTTCATTGGCGGGGGGGTTCAAGGTAGGGTCTTATTCTAGCCCAGGCTGACCTGGAATTCACTATATAGACTCAGGGCTGTTTCTTGTTCTTCATTAAGTGAAGAACTCGAATATTGGAAATGTAGCCCAAGCTGGTGCTCCAGCATTGTTTTCAACTTCCCTTTCTGACATTCATACTTGGTTATGTGTTGGGATTTTTTTTTCTTTCTTAAAATGTTATCCACTAACCAGACGTGGTGACACACACCTTTAATTCCAGCACTTGGGAGGCAGAGGCAGGAGGATTGTTATGAGTTCATGGCCACCCTGAGACTACATAGTGAATTCCAGGTCAGCCTGGGCTAGAGTGAGACCCTACCTCAAAAAAAAATGTTATGTACTGCTTCTGCACCCCATCTTTGCCTTCCAATTCATAAAGATTATAGCCTTTAACATTTGCATGCTAAAACTCCAGCCTGGTAAGGAGGCCCTCTCCCACAGCCAGGTAAGGAGGCTTGTGCTTTCATCCTCATTTGTAGGAGCCTGGCTCTTGACACTCCCATACTCTTTCCATTGGCTCATGGTCATTGGATACTTCCTGGACATGGGGTCAGAGTTCATATATTTTATGGTATCTCTGTGTCTTGTGTTGTTTGTGCTTCAGAGAGCATAAAAAATGTGTGCTGATGGTCTAAATCCAGTCAAGTTGACAACAAAGACTAATCACCTGAAGGGACATGTGTGACAATCTGTGAATCTTAATGCCTGTGAAATGTAAGAACTTCCTTGGGTTCTTCTCTACGCTGCTGTCCACTTGGTACCTCTTACCCAAGATGTGTGCTCAATGGTATTACTCACATCACTAGATAGGTTGGGAAATGTAAACACAGTAGTTGAAATCGGGCACAAATTTCTTTCAGTGTTACAACCTAAGACCCATCCTTCCATGTTCCAGGTATCTAACTGCCATCCACCTGGATGAATTCCCATCAACTCCTCAGTTTCCCATGACCAAAGACGAGCTTTTTTTGTTCTTATTTTTGAAGAGACGCTGTAAGAAGATTTAGGACTCTCATGGTCACTGGTCCAGCTCATTGAGGCATAATGGTCATAAGAAGATCACATGTTTGTGCCTTCAGATGAGGCTTTGCTTTGTTTCTCTACATATTGTCTGCTATACTTAATAGTTATGTGTGAAACTGATTGAAAGTACTCTCTGGAGGATATATATATATATATATATATATATATATATATATATATATATATATATATATAGATAGATAGATAGATAGATATAGATATAGATATAGATATGAATATAGATATAGATATGAATATAGATATAAGTAGATATAAATATACATATTTGTACATACTTCTATATGTACGTATATATTTTATTGACAATGTCCCTCTGACAGCCTGCTCAGACATTGATTCCAATAAAGCATCAGGACATGAGCCGAATCATAAGTAGAAAGAATATTCTTACATTTATAGGAGATTAGGAAAGAAAACCTGTAAAAATACTATGATAAATGAGATGTTATAACAGAAAAAGATGAAGAGGAGATCAAAGGGCAGAAGTAAAAGATAAAGGATGAGAGAGGAAACAAGCAGGAAATTTATATGAAATTTTTTTTTCATATAAATATAAATCCAGGGCTGTAGCTCAGTAGCAGTACTTAGTCTATGAAAGGCCTGGGCTTCATCAGCACCACCACAAAATAAGTAAAGAAATGCAGTTAGAGCAAGGAGAGATGGGTCAGTGCTAGAGTGCTTGATTCACAAGCCTGACTCGGAATGTGATCCTCAGCTGAGTAAGGTGACACATACTTGTCATCTCAGAGCTGGAGAGGCAGACAGGAACATCCCAGGGGTCACTGGTCAGATAATCTAGCCTAACTTGTGAGCCTTAGGCAAACAAGAGACCCTAAGCCCCGTCTCAAAGGAAGGGGACAGCTTTCCTGAAGCTAACAACCTATGGTGTCCTCTAGCTTACACACACACACACACACACACACACACACACACACACAAACACACACAAACACCACACCACACACACACACCACACACACACCACACACACACCACACACACACCACACACACACCACACACACACACACACTATAAAGAAATAGCATCAATATACCTGTACTGTTTCTCTCATTGCTGTGCTTTCATTGGAGATGGTGGCTTTCAGTCAAGTCTATGGTACAGTGGGTGATATATTAGATTCCATGAACCATGTACTTAGGCTTATTAGATTTGCATAGAAAATATTAAATAATTAAGGAATACTCTGTATAATAGAATCATGCACTGATGATTTTATGTAATAGTTTTCCCCCACTGTATACAGGAAAATATATTTTTAAATGAACCAAAACCATCAAATGTAGTTTTAATTGGGTCTGTCCTGAGTGTCACTGGGCTTGTGCTAATTTTTATCAAAGCATCTAATGACCTAATTTCTTGTGATACATAATGATGGTGCCAACATACATTGATTGATGAGTTGTGAAGCAAACACACATTCTTTTAGAATATAATACAAAAGCTCAATTAGCAAAAATAAATTTAAGAGAGCTGGGGAGATGGCTTAGTGGATAAAATAGATAAGCATTACAACTGGAGATTAGATCTTCAGAAGCAACTTAAAGGCAGATACAGTAATTATTTTGGAAATCCAAGTCCTCCTGTGTCCAGCCAGAAGGTAAAGCCAGGAGAATCTTGGAAGTTTGAGGCCCAATAGCCAAGGATTCTCATGGCTGAACAACAACAACAACAACAAAAAAAAAAAACCTGTGTCTGAGGGTGAAAGGAAAGGCCCAGTGCTTGGTGTCCACTAAGCTAGCACACATATATGCTCAGATTCATGCACAAAACACACATATACCATAAGATAATTAATAAAGGATGAAACACATGAAACAAACAATTTAAGGTATCCTAATAAACATCATCTTATTTGCTCATGAAAACAAACAACAAAAAAAAGGAGACAACCTGAATTTTATTTTGGTCTTCCTCAAAATTTCCCTCTCATTGAAAGTGGAATTAATAGTTGCAGTCCAAGTCTTAGAAATGGTATTTAGTGAGAGTTGTTTTTTTTTTTTTATCTACCCGAAATCAAATTAGAGATTTCCTAGGGACTCACAAGGTAACTGAAAGAGGTGGGCTCTGAGGATCTGGGTTTGCTTGTTGGTCGAATTGCCCAAAAATACTAAATGCT
>PVHP010028087.1:0-23669 GCA_004024765.1 Zapus hudsonius | reverse complement strand
CGCCCTGTGGTCAAACCCAGTGTTGCCCCTTCGGGATGTAGTCATGATAGTCTACTTAAGATACGAAACTTTGACAATAATCAGACCTAAAGGTGAATCCACAGTGGCATTTCTAGAACGCATGCAGCACAGTATGCAGTTCACGGCTTGGTGATAACAGGTTGAGGAGAGAGGAAGTACCTCCTGTCTGTTTTTTTTTAAATATATATTTATTTTCCATAATGAGTTACATTATTTAGTGGGCAAACAATGCGTTGTTATCCCGAATTCCCCAATTCCCCCCTCCCCATCCCTGATCAGTTGGATATCCTCCTCCGTGGGCTGTCTGTTTTTAAGTACATGACCATGCATAGCTATGCATAGAACAGAGAGAAAAACTAATGGTCGACAGTCATTTTTCACATATGAGTCATTTTAAATATACTTAAATTTAGGGAAAAAAACTTTGAAAAAGGAAACATTGTTACTCAAGCTTCAGGATGATTGTCAGAGAAAACCTGGGTTTGTCATGACATGAGGCTTTGAGGATGTATAGACAGCACTGTGAAAGCAAACCGTGGAGAGGCCTCTCACAAAGGAAAATAAACAAGGATGCTGAGCTCTTCAGGCACTAGAGTTTCTGTATTTTTTCTTTTTTATTGTCCATAATGAGTTACATTGTTTAGTGGGCCAACAATGAGTTGTTATCCCCAATTCCTCATTGCCCCCCTTCCCCATCCCCAGTCAACTGGATATCCTCCTCCGTGGGCCGTCTGTATCAGTCTTTGTTCTGTATTTTAGAGGAAGATTAAAAAAATATTCTATTGAGTATTTTTCTTACTTTTTTAAAATTAATATCTGTATTATGAGTAAGTATATATATTATATGAGCAAAGCTTGTGAATGTGTCCCCGTTTCCCTCCTCTCTGTCCCCTATCCAATAGGGTCCCTTCTTGGTGCACATTCTGGATCTGTCCATAGAGGTTTGTGAACTGCACCAGAGGTGGCCAGTTTTTTTTCTTCCAGCTTTGTGCTTTGATGCTGAGGGTTGCAATATCTCTAGAATTTCTCCCCCACCATGGCTCTTACATTCTTTCCAACCCCTCTTCCACTCAGTTCCCTGAGTCATGGTGGGTGAGTTATAAGTCTGCTTTATTGTTGAGATCTTAAGTATCTCTGGACATTTGTCCTGGGTTGTGTTGGGCATCATTGGTATCTGTCTCCATTGGCATTTCATGGTTTATCAGATATGCTTGGTGTTTGATATCTGGTTTGTCTCATCACTTTCTCACTACAGTTTCTTAGGCTATAAGATTTAGGATGAAACAGAATAAAAATTATTTTAGGGAATACTAGATATTTGTTCCTTTCTTTCAAAGCTTGAATCAAATCTTGGAACAAGATCTGCTTTTTTTTTTTTTGCTAGTTACTTTTAGCTAATAAAAATGCAATGTGCTTACTTTCAATTAATATGCAAGCAACTAACAGCAGTTTACATATTGAATTCCATGCATGATGTAAGACTCCCCTGGGATTGGTGGTGCACTCCTTTAATCCCAGCAATTGGGAGGCAGAGGTAGGAAGATTGCCATGAGTTGGAGGAAGCCTAGGACTACAGAATGAACACCAGATCTGTAGGTCAGCCTGTGCCAGAGACCCTACTCCAATAATAAATAAATAAATAAATAAATAAATAAATATTATATGTGTGTGTGTGTGTGTGTGTGTGTGTGTGTGTGTGTGTGTGTGTGTGTGAAATCCACCAGGATGTTTAATTGTTTAATTTGGAACTTTACTTTCCCAGTTTAGGAATACTGCATGCTGGGAACATTACATGGTTAAGACACATGTATTCTCTGAATATTTATTCAGAGTTTCTGGGTTGAAATAGCAGCCCTCTCACAAAAGTAAAATATAAATGTAAATAAATACTTATTTCATCATAGAGAATTCCTCATCCATTGCTGCCTTCATTAATGGACCATTATTCCAAGGTACCCCATGTCCTCCTTGTCACCAGGATAGATGGTCAGGATCTGCACACCTCTTTAGACTCCCTGTATTCTGAACTACAGGGCTGCTTTTTATTGGGATTGCTGCCTGACCCCTAGGAAACACACTTACATTCTTTCCATGTTCTTGAATTTCAATCCCTTCCCGAAGCACCCTCTGCCCTTGTTCTGGCACAGGCCAAGAGAGCATCAGCCAAAGCCCCTTGACTTTGAGTTCCCTGGACAGACTATATATCAATAGTAGTCAACTATAAGACAGCATAATGCACATTGAAAAATAATGTTTACTTCTTTCTGACCTCCACACAGTCTTATTTCATCAATAACTATATATATATATATATATATATATATATATATATATATATATATATATATATATTCAATATACATATTTTAAGCAAAGTATTTTGAGAACTAAAAGATGGCTGGTTTTTATTTATTTATTTTTTTATTTTTTTTATTTTTTTGCAGATTGTAGCTTAGAACTTTTATTTTTTTATTTTTTTTAATAAATTTTTTTATTGTCCATAATGAGTTACAACATTTAGTGGGCAAACAATGAGTTGTTATCCCCAATTCCCCACTGCCCTCCCCTCCCCCCTCCACTGGATAACCTCCTCCATGGGTCGTCTGGATCAGTCCTTGTGACAGGGGACCATGGATAGACTAGTAATCAGCCAGGTTCTCCTGTCCGTACCTCTGGGTAGTCTCCCCCACCACGGCTCTCACAGTCTTTCCGCCCCCTCTTCCGCATAGTTCCCTGAGTCGTGGTGGATGAGTAATAAGTTTGCTTTAAGGTTGTGAGCTTCGGGGTCTTTGTGTCGAAAATCGTTGGTTTCTGTTCCACTGGCTAATCCTGTGTTGACTTAATGGCTGTTGCTGTGGGCCCCTTGTTTTTCTCGTCTTTCTCTGCGGAGTTCCATTTGGATCCTCCATTGTATGACTGTGGTGGCCCCTCTCTTGCCAGAATCTCAGCTATCGGCCTACGGTCAGTTGGTAGGGTTAGATGAGCTGGTTTTAAAATCCCTCTAATTCTAATGAATTTGTGTTGACAAACCTTGGGAAACTAAAAGTTGGGCAAGGAATTTCAAACTCCAAGGTGAGAGTGGACTTTCAAATGACAGAGTCAAATCAAGTCCAAAGTCCCTGGAAAACAAAAATTACCAGGCGGTTTATTTTAAATGAACCATTTCAGAATGTCTCATAAAATGCAGCAGAAAGATACCTAGCAATGATTTTTTTCAATTCAGTTCCTATAAAAAGGAAAGAAAAAGACTGTGTTTTCAGATAAAAAGATATCATTTTACACTCTTAACAGACTATATATCAAGATAAGTGGAAATAAGTAAGACCATGATGAGTTTCTAGTAGCTCTCAAAAATATAGCCTATTAAGAGTTCACTACCTGGAGAACGTAAGGCAAGCTAATGTAGGGTTTTAAATGTAAGGCCAAAAATATAAATCTATATTAAATATCTTAGATGATTTTTATAAATTAAAAAAAATCACTGATAGTCAAGGAGCCAATAAAAACACACATAAAAAATTAGCCAGAAGAACCAAACATCCAAGCCATCCATTGTGAGTATGACGATATGTATAATTTAGGGTGAAGCTTGTAGCAGTGTATCTATATATTCATCATTTCTAGGAATAAAAATGCACATGCCAAGTTCTAATATACATAAGTATATTATGCAATTTCCCCAAATATATGGACAACCATTGATTGAACTTTACTTACATAAAAAGACAGAAAATGACAATCTATAAAGATGTTTTAATCCATGTTATTATCAAAACCATACGTATCTGCTTCTAAATAGATACCACTATTTGACTTATTAAAATAGGGTGAATATCATTAGAAACTTGGAAGAATTTTTATGTCTATGAAGTAAAACCTCTAGAGATGGTCAAAAGGAAGATCCCTGCTGCTACAATACCGTCCTGTAATTTTTGTGTTACATAAGCAAAGGTAATTGGGAAAATTGGGAACAGTGATTTATTTTTAACATACACTGCTTCCTATATATTAGCTCAAATTATTTACAGTAAATCTGTACATATCAATATAGTTAAAAACAAAAACAGACATCAGACAACACAGACTAGGATGAGACCATAGGAACCCAGCAGAGAATACTAACTGAATTCAACATTACTTTTTCTTACCAGACAAAATAGCTTTTTAGAGTTTCCATCAACTTCTAATTTGAAATGAGAACAAATGACTGATGAGAAATAAGAAAAAAATAAATAATGATAATGGTAACATGTTGAACACAAATATATGCATACAGATTCATTTAACAAATATTTATAGCATAACTAATCTACCATGAGACAGGAGTGTTGCTTGGTAAAATAGGATAAATGTGAGGGTGGAGCCATTATATATCCCTGCTTAGAAATGCACAGTAACTCTGACAGGAATAGTGCAAGAGTTTAAAAAAAAAGACAGCAAAGAGTTACTGACAGTTACCATGGTTTTTCTCTAGCTTACTATTTATATAGAAATAAATAAATGATAAATAAAAATCAAGTGTTTACTAAGCTCTTTTATTACTCATTCATTTCTTCAATAGTTCCTCTGGTATATTTTGGATGCACGGCATAATTCTAGATTATGATAGAGAATCAGAAATTGTCTTTTGGCTACCTAGGTTAGAGAAATATGCGTATAAATAGAAATCAAGGCAGAAGAAATAAGGATCCAAATTTGAAAGTCAGGGTGTTTTCTTGTTTGAAGCAAACTGAGAATGGTGTTCTCATGGAGGATGCAGACAAGGTTCTACAGATGAGCAATGAAGACACGGGCTTTGCAGGAATAAAAACTGCATCAGCAAAGGTGGTAGATTGGAAAATCAACAAATGTGAAGAAGAGCCAAACCTTGGTTAAGCATGTGATATATAAAGGGTACACAGAAATAAACTGGAAGATGAAGCACGAAGCTGTTCACAGACCCTAACTTGCCATCACCTGAACTATTTATTCCCATACACCTTTCCCTTTCCAGAGGATGTATCATAGGCTCCAAAGAAAACAGTGGAATGCCTGGCACAGTCTTGGGAAGGGCACCTACTCAGCACCATCTGGTCCGTGGCAGAATCGCCTGTGTTGGTCCCGCCTTTTATACACAACCTTGTGTTCTCAAGGTAGATGTCTTTCCCTCAAACACCTCTACTATAAACTTATTGCTTTTAAAGGATTCCCTTCTGTGACTGAAAGAATGCAGCTCACATGTCTTTGTTCCTTACAGATGCAGTTGAAAGGCATTTAAAACTGGGGGAAAACAGCAAACAAATGGAATGAATATGTAAAAAGAAAAGTGACTGAAAAAACTCTGCTGTCTGCAAATCACAAATCATGTCATAGTCTAGCACCCAAACTGCAAATGGATCTCGAGATAATAGTGATGGAAAGCACTGACCATGGCTCCTTCATGTCTCAAACAAAGCAAGTCACCACATGCAAGGCAATATTTGCATAACTGGTGTTTCTTAAGACAACTGAAGAAGCTGAACAAATGCTGTCCTTATGTATGTGTGGGTGGCTCTCTGGTCCTGTAGTGTGTTTTCATTAAAAGTGTCTATTTAAACATGCAAAGAACCCTGCAAAAGTTTTCTCACTCCACCTTTCCTTTGTATGCTTACATAATCATTGGTCCTTTCTCTTTTGTATGATGATTAAATCCTTTACGAAATTTTCATACCGCTCCTCCTCCTGTCTCCCAGGCAATTGAGTTAAACAATATTTAAGAAGATTTAAAGAGACTTAATAATTATCTATCTTTCTATATAATCTGATGCACTCCTCAGTACTACAAAATTAAATGAACATTGATAATCCCCCCCAAAAGAAAATATGCAATGCTCCAAAATTTATTTGGCAATAAGCCTTTTCAGATACAGAAATCTTATATTTAATATTAGTTTCATATGGTTTGGATGACATATAACATTTAAGATATCGGAATGTTTATTCAGAGACTAACATCATGAAAAATAGAATGATAATACATGATACATTAATGGATTTATTAATTAACAGAAAGTGGTCCAAACACTCATTCCTTTAACAGATGTTTATCAAGTATTTATGGATGAGATTTATATTTTTTGGCAAAGCAAACAGGGCAAAACATGAACAAATTAAATTTTTGCTCTAGATAAAAGCTTATTTTCTATAAAAGAGAAACAATAAAAATATACACTATGGCATGTGGAGAAAATGCTAAAAATACCCAGGAACATAAGAATGTCATGCAAGCCAGTAGTACAGGAAGTGTTACAGAATGGCATTTTACGTTGGGGTCTTGAGAAGGGGACCCGGGAAATAGATCGCTTTAGCCAAGAAGTAAGAATAACTAGACCACCAAGTAGTTTGGTTATCTAAAATAGAGCAGAGCCAAAAAGATGAATGCAGATGCAGAAGTCCCACGGGGAAACCAGATGTTGGTCATATGTTTGTGGACAGAGTGACCTAAAGACATCTGGTAGGAAAGGGGTCAAGAAAGACATGTGGGAACAGAACATGTTAAAAACACTGGGTCACAATAAAGACTTAGGACTCAAGTTCAAGTACATTAGGAAACTATGGAAGGTTTATATTTTATTTTATTTTCCCAAAGTAGAGTCTAGCTCTAGACCAGGCTGATCTGGAATTCACTATGTAGTCTCAGAGTGGCCTCGAACTCTCCGTAAACTACATACCTCTGCCTCCCCAGTGCTGGGATTAAAGGTATGCACCACCTGTCCTGTCCATGGAAGCTTTTGAAGATAGAAATATCCTAATAGAATGTAAATTTGAAGATGGTAAGGATAAGAGACAAGGGTAGAGATAGCAAGATTTTAGGATCCCATCACAAAGGAAATGGTGTCTTGCTAAGCAAGTGGAGGTCAGGAACAGGTGAACCCAATCAGAGCCAGGCTTGAATAACAGAAAACACTGGAAACATTAAATGGAGATAACTTTTCTAAGGAAAAACTGAAGAAAGTAGTATTTATGGGTCCTCCTCCATGCTTCAGAGTGTGTGTGGTCATGACTCTTCTTAACTACCCTCCTTCCCCTCTCTGATGTTGGAAAGGAAAAGAGCCGGAAGCCTTACTTTTTAAGGGGAGGTATTCAATGTCCCCACCTTGTCTGCATTTTATATTGTAATTATCCCAAATAAAATCAGCATATATTTTAGTAGTTCTCCTTCTACCATGATTAAAGAGAACAGTATTTTTTTAAATCACCCACAGAAACAATGAAAATTTATTAGTGTCTAGAATTTCTAATTAAAAAAAAAAACAAAACTCTTTCACATAATAAAATTCCCTGGGCATCATCACCTGGAATATAACAGCAGCAAAGGAGACAGATATTTCTGTCTTCAGAGAATGTGATGATTAATCTTCATTCTCAACTTGACTAGACCTAGAACTTTCTAGGAGACACTCTTCTTGGTGGGCCTGTGAGAATGTTCCTAGAGACTGTGTAGTGGAGGCTCTCCCTGAATGAAGGCAGCACTATCCCAGGCCTTGGAGTCCTAGACTAAGCAAAAAGGGAACCAGGGCCGAATAAATGGCTCAACAGATAAAGACTGATGGTCATGGGTTCATTTCCCCAGTAGCCATGTAAAGCCAGATGCACAAAGTGGTGCATCCATCTGAGGTTCCTTTGCAGTGGCAAGAAGCCCTGATGTGGTCTCTCTCTCTCTCTCTCTCTCTCTCTCTCTCTCTCTCTCTCTCTCTCTCTCTCTCTCTCTTTCCCTCTCTCTCATTTTCTCTACTGACCTTTGCAAATAAAACATGTGTTTTTAAGGGAGACGGAAGAAAGCAATGTTAGCATCAGCATTCATCTCCTTCTGCTTCCTGACCCCTGAAGTAATGTGACCAGCTAACTTACACTTCTGCTGCCACACAGCCACCATGCCTCCTTACCATGAAGGACTAACTCACTCTGGTATTGAAAGTTAAAATAAATGTCCTCCATTTACATAAGTGCTCAGTGATGAGAGAAGTAACTAAAACAATAAGGAAATCTGGCTTTGACATAACCCTTAGTTCAAGTGTATATGACTTGATAAGAGCTGATAAGGAATCAAAACTTGGTTAATGTTAAATTGTCATTTCTCTTAATATAAAGATTTTTCTTAGCCATTTAGAAAATGTCAAAAGCAATTCCTATACTCACCACTATTAGGGCTTTTTAGAGATTAAATTGTGTTGTTGTTTTTACTTAGAAGTGTTCTAATTAGCTTTATATTATAAGAATATTAAAGTCTTTTGAATATCTAAGGCTAATTCAAATCTGAATTATCTGTTGCCTTAAGTTTCTATGAATAGATAGGCTACAGTATGATTACAAAATCAATAATGAGCAGTGAAAGAAAAATCAATCGAGTTATATTCTAAAAGCTGGCATTGGCAAATAATCACTCATTATATTTATGGTCTTCAGATATCCCATTGCAATGTAAATTATATTGTCTTTTCCAAAACTTTTATTGTATTTTTGTGTGTAATTATATTAGTCATGATTTACATACTTCTGTTGAAATGTTATCAACTACATTATACTATAACTCAGCTATCATGAAAGGAAAAATGACAATGTATCCAAAAATAATTGTTTTGTGGGTCTTTTTAAAATGCCAAAATTTGAAAATTCAATATTTTCAATGCCATCCAAAGTCATTGTTTTAACAGACAAGAAGACAGACATGTCTTCATATAGGTCAAATAAATTTCTTTAAAAATCCAGATTATATCTTAACCCTATTGTAGTATCATAAAATATGGTCATAAAAAGGCATAATGGTGCAAGTTATAATAACATATAATGTTCCTATTAATATAAATAGAATTATTTAATAGAAGTTAATTAAAAAGGAGTACTCAAAATATTACTGAAATTTGTTAGGGAAAAGACATATGATATTCTTGTAGTCAATTTCAAACCATTCTGTAAATTTGAACATTGTACAGCTTTTTCCCAGTATTCATCAACACTCAGTCTAATCTCACACTAGCATTAAAACTTACAATAGAACCTATTTTTCACCAGCTGCCAAGTTCATGCCCCAAGTAGAAGTGAGTTAATGTACGGTTTTACCCCCAGTTATAAGACCTTCCTGTCATCTGGTCTCAATTCTGACCCTTATCCTGACCCCGCATCACACTCCAGTAATGTATCCTTTAGGATTCCTGCACATGCTGCTCCCTGGTTCACATGACAGACACTCTGACTTCATCCTGATCTCTGGTCAAAAGTCAACTTGTCAACGAAAAATGTAAAACAACAATCCCAGTCCTCCAAGTCACAATGTCTGCTGATCCTTACAAACAGACATCAAGACGTGGTGTTAGATACGGATGCATCATCTTCTTAAGTGAAATCATTTGCACAGTGTGGATTCCCATCCATTTGAAGAAATAATGTAAGTCAGCACTGCACATACATTGTAGCATTCCTTGAGTGATGAATGCATAAAACATCTCTGGGCAAGTTTATCATGTGTGCGATTTTGTCCATCTATCACCACAGTCAATATGCAAGGTCAGTAGTTCAAGTTTCCCGTTACCATCACAGCCATTTCCACCCTGATATCCAAAGACCAAGACCACTAATCTGTTATTCCTTCATAAAACCTTATTATTTCAAGACTGTTATGTGCAAATGGACCATATAAAGCATGTCATCTTAAATTTGACTTTATTCACTTAAATTCCTAAAGAGTTATCTAAATTTGCATAAATGAAACAGGTCTTTCCTTTTTAATGCTGAGTAGTCAGATGTATGTTCTTCTGCCAGTTGCTTAACCATTGACTTCTTGAAGGACATCCAATCCAGCTCCAGTCTCGTATTATTACAAATAAAGTTTTTATGAAGTTCTACAGATAGACTTTTGTCTGAAGTTGTGTTTATTTATCTGAAATACCTGTAAAATCACTTAGCTGTTTGATAATGCACATGTGGTAGCTTTGTTATCATTGTGCCCATTAGAATGAAAGCCATGTGACAGCAAGGCCTAAATTGTATTATATGATATTTTATTATATTTATTATGTCAGTCTTGTGCCTCCACTTCAAAACAGTGCTTATTTCTTAACATCTTTATTGTCAATAATTAGACACATTGATTGCATGAGGGAAAACAGTGTTTCTTATAAATTAGGAATAGTCTGCATAAACTAAATGAACAGATTTTGAGTCTCATATGCAGAGGTGATTTTGTCTTTTAGTACTAAGGATGATTCAGTGTAAAAAAATAGTTTTCTGATAAAGATAGTAGAACCACCAAATAGCCATGTGGCCATGGTATATAGCCATCAACCTGCCTGAGATATCAGTCTGAGTTCTGAATGGTAGAGCATATAGGCCTTAATGACTGGGTTCCTGAACAGATTTTTGTTGATTGGGACAAAGTCACATGGCTTTCCAAGTCTAATTCTGCAGCAAGACCCAGTTGGACCCAAATGGGTCAAATTTCCCCACGATTTATTCAGGTCATGTGCATTTCAGTTGGATGAATGTCTAACAGCAGGTGACAGAGCAGCCAGCCCCTTAGGAGAATGTTGCGGGTGGAACTTGATGCAAAGCCCCGGAGTTAGTGTTCCTGGCTAAGCATACAGTTCATCCTGAACAGGTATTGAGAAACATTTTATAAATACTGTAAAATGAATTATTATTTATTTTTCTGACAAGGCTAGGGTTTTTTATTTATTTGCAAGCAGAGAGAGATAGACAAGAGACAGAGAATGGGTATACCAGGGCCTTCAGCAACTGTAAACGAACTCCATTTGCATGTTACACTTTGGGCATCTTGCTTTATGTGGGTAGGCTTTGCACACAAGCACCTTCACTGCTGAGCCATCTCTCCAGTCCCAAGTGACAAATCTTTCAAGAGAAACAACTATGGAAATGGATCACCATTGCAATCTGGGAATCAAGTTAATGTCACCACAGGCTGGAGAAGCTGAGACAAATGGAATGGATGTGCTTTTTGAAACTTCATTTTTCATGTTTCTCTATTGCTTGAGTGAGTCTACAAAATTGTGACAGAATCAGCTCCATGAGCTTGTACTTTCTGTGAGTTTCACATTTTTTCTCTGCTCAGAGTTGTTGATTTTGTTGGCAACTACATGCCTTTTAATGAGTAATAGAAAGCAAAAAAAAAAAACTTTGCTATTATTTAAAATAGAAATTTTGAAATATCTTGTGTTTGGTGAATATCAGAGAATTTTATGGAAAAATTAAAAACCACTGTGTATGTAAGGAAAAGGGTGTTTTGGTACACATCCAGAATCTATGTGTGCCAGGACAAAGCTTTGTTTCTGTCTCCAATCAGTTAAAAAAAGCAGAATTTTTTAAATGTTATGGGAAAAAAAAGATTAGGAGAAGAAAACTAGCATTTTTTTCTGACTGGATTAAATTAGTGATTTTGCAGCAATATAATTTTCATGATTTTCAACAAAGACTAAGTGAAAAAAATTCACTATCTTTTGAGATTACACATCCAGTGTGGATTTGCAATAATTATCCTGATCTCAGTTTCTCCTGGCTTCTCTGCTCACTCCCTTAAAGGCCTTGTACTCCTGACAATATTGTTCTAGAACACTGATTTCCAGCTTTGTTTGCACATTAGCACCATCAGGGGAGACTTTTGAAACTTGGGATCCCTATAGCGTTAAATCTTGGGGGTGAGTGCCAGACTCCCGTGTTCTGTAGAGGACCCAGGGTGATGCTAAAGTGCAGCCAAGGCTGAGACTCAAGCCTTCAAACCATGTGTGTCACTTTCATGTTGGAACTAAATAGTCAGAACCTGGTCCAAAACTTAATTGAAGTCTCTGTGGAGAGCAAAAGGAATCTGTAGATGTTGATGGGTTTCCACGTGGCTTATATGTCTACAATGTTTGAGAACACCAGGTGTATGCTATAACTACCTCACACTGATCTACAGAAATCACCAGTGAGCAAAAAATCTGAAATGTCAGCAGAGCTTTGGGGTTAAAGAAAAGTCCATGCCAGGAGTCTTTTTGGAGATCTTTATTTCTGTACATTTTGCAACTGACAGGAATTTTGCCACAATCCTGAAGTATACTCTTCTTTACTGGGGCAAAGAGATTATCTAGTGGAAAAGTTAAGTGGAGTGGCCATCATAATACCATTGTGAGTTTTTAGAAATAACAATTATCTATGGAATGATTCCGAGAGGAGTTCTTGCAGAATACACACATACAATTCCATATTGTGTATCTCCTTGCCAAACAAAAACTGTTTTCCTCTTTTCTTAAAAACAATGAAAATGTTTATAAAGAAAAAAGATTGATAGTAATTTCCACTATATCATCTGATCCCCCAAACCATCCTTTTTAAGCAGGCAGGACAAAGGTTATTAACGTCAGATTTTGCAGGCATGGTAAGTGAAAAAACTAGTGAGGCTTCAGGGAGCATTTGTTGAGTTAAAATATTAAGTGAGGAGCTTGAAGCACAGAAGCATTAATTCTCAACTAACCATAAGTTGGTGAAGGATGCTTCAAAAGCCCAGGTCTAACCCAGAGTCTTTCCCTTCATGTAATGGTTCTTGTAGTAAAATTTCGATATCATAGGAAAAGCTCAGTCTTTAAGTTGTTAGAGCTTATGCTTGATTCACTTAGCATATCAGAGTTTTAAAATTCAAACACATTGAATCCACAGAAATAACCAAATATGATATGTCTGGGTTAGGCCAGAATTTCTAAAGTTTAACCAAGTAATTTACCAGAGAAAGAATACAGTTGTAAAATATTCAACTAACTCAGTTAACAATCATCCATGAAAGAACACACATTGTCTAACTCTAATCAAATTGAATGATGAAATTTAAAAATGTGAAATAAATCATGGCCTCGATAAATAGAAGTTGGGTGTGCAAACTTATTAATTGATAGCAAACAACTGAGTCCACACTGGTTTATAGTCGTACTCAGAATATCCAGAGAAAAAGCTTATTTTAAAAATTAATTAAATTATTTGCAAGCAGAGATAGGAGAGCGAGACCAAGGGAGAAGAATGGTTGTGCCGAGGCGTTTAGCTGCTATAAATGGACTCTAGTTTTATGCACCACTTTGTGCGTCTAGCTTTACATAGGTACTAGGAAAATGAACTCAGGTAAGTGCCTTAACCACTTAGCCATCCCTCCAGCCCAAGAAAAGCTTTTGAATATGTGATTTTTCTGGGCGACTTTCTCAGTGGGAAAAGGAGCTAGAAAGAATTTTATGTTGAGCTAATCTTATACCATGGACCATTTATTAAAACCAGTTGTTTTCCTTCCTGTGATTGGTGGGGCACGAGCCTAACCTTGCTTTTTTGAAGAGGAAGAGTCTGAGAGCTTGGGAGCTGTGTGCACAGGTGGGGAACAATGACAGATGCTTCAGGAAGAGGGTGGGCAGAGTCCTTGGAATGAAGAAATAGTCTCTCTCTAAGGTATTAAATTTGTTACTAGGCAACAAACAAAATATGATTACTTCTTGCACGCCCCAAATACAGCTCATTGCAGAAAGCTTCTCGCAAAAAAATGTCTTTCAGATGCCTAATGCCTAGGTAATTAGGAGCTCAATGCATCCTATAATTTGAACCCTATCATTTAAAAGTATACATCTATGTGTATATATTTCACATTATTCTGTGTCATAGTCAAAGCAATTTAGTAATTCTTTGTAAAATTCAATGCTAACATTTATCATAAAATCCATATAAGGTTATAACTTCATGCTTTTCTATATACAACAAAAACTATGCTTAATGACTAAAATGAACAATTCTGACTACAATAGGGTTAATGAGGTCCTGGGGTAAGTAGGACTGTTATTCATTGCTGGTGAGAATGCAAAGTGTTACAGCTACCACAAAAAGGGGTTTGAAAGGGTTTTATCAAACTGAATATACTGAGGGCCTGTGCTTGATCCCCAAGACCCACATAAAAGATCAGACATGTTGGCATGTACATACAATCCGAGCACTTAGGCGGTGGAAATGGGTGAATCCCTGGAGCTCATTGGCCAGCTGGCCGAGCCTAATTAGTAAGCTCTAGACCAATAAGAGGCCAGGTATCTAAGGAGTTTGGCAGTGGTCCTAAGAATGACACTTAATATCCATATTTTTTTGAGAAAGGGTCTCCCACTGGCCTGGTGCTTGCCAATTATGCTAGACTGGCTAACCAGCAAGCCACAGGAATTCATCTGATTCTGCCTTGCCAGGACTTAGGGTTCAAAGAAAGCACCATCACACCTGGCAATTTTTAATTAATAGCTTTATTATGAGTAAGTGTATACATTGTATGAGCAACTCTTGTTCCCTCCTCTCTGTCCCCTACCCACGGGGGAACTTTGTGCGCATACTGGATCTGTCCATAGGATAAGGGGTTATGAACTGCACCGAGATAGCCAGTTTTTCTTTTTTTCTTTCCCCTTTGTTCCTTGTTGCTGAGGGGGGGGGGCGATGTCTCTGGATATTCTCCCCCACCATGGCTCTTACATTTCTCTGCCCCCTCTTCTGCACAGTTCCCTGAGTCATGGTGGGTGAGTTTTAAGTCTGACAATTTTTTTATATGAGTCCGGGAGGTCAAATTCAGGACTCCATGCTTGTGAAGCAAGCATTTTACTGACTATACTATTTCTCCAGCCTTATTGTGTTACTATGGAGTTTAGTTACTAAAATATCAAAGTTTATTCATAATTTTACAACATAAGTGAAAAAATGTTAATATTAGGGAGAAATTATAAAAAGGAAGGGAAACGTGGGATCTGTTTTCTCTGCACTTTTTTTTTCTGCAAGCCCAGAACTCCTCTGAGAATAAAGTTTACACATTTTTAAAAATTTAAAACACATGTAGATAATATCAATGCTGACACTGGAAATAAATTTTATGATTTGTGACATACAGACAAATTGGTTGTTATACTAAACCCTACTTACTATATGTCATTCTCATAGCAGTAAAATTAAATTTCTTTAAAATCCTACTTATAGATTACAAAGCATATTCAGTTCACATCTGTCATAAAGACTGAAGTGATAATAATCTCCACAAATGACTCTCTACAAGATTTTTCTATTATTTTTTCTGAGTTATTCATATTATAAAAGTACATAATTGATTTTCAGTCTTTCAAGTTTTGAAAGACTTAATGAAAATTTTGCTTATCATTTATTGTTATGTAAATGGATGCAGAAGTCACTATTTTTCTGTGACATGATCACAGGTGGTTTTCAAAATCTTACAATTTTTTTTCATTTTATTTTCCTGAGGTTTTTATGTGTCCAGAGGACAGCTGGAGATTGTCTTCAAAGTCAGATGCTACTTCAGGTGGTTTGAAACAATAACTGCTAATGGGCATCCATACACAATTGCGAATGATGCTGATGCATGACCACACCACGATCAGTAAAGATGTAGGGACTATGGAGAATATATTACCAGCATGAAACACAAAACCAAATATCTATCATTCCTGGCAAGGCATGAAAGATGTTTTGCTATTTCTCCTATCTATGGAAGCTCCGGCACTGCTAATCTGCCTTCCAGTGTATAATCCTTTTCATTTTGCCTGTGAAGAGGAAAGACTGATAACCTTTGTTCAGTGAGCCAGCGACCCATTTAGTCCTAATACTCTCCTGGTTTATATGAACCAAAGGTCATTTATTTCTAGGTCTGTTCCCTTAATACATACGTCTTCAATCACTGCAAACCTCAAAGTCACTCATCCAATAACTGCAAAGTTCATGTTTCAAATCCCAATTTCTGCTTCCAAACCCAGTCCTCCCCCATCCCTTTTCTCCTCCTGATACAGATTATGATAAGGGAAAATCTTGGCAGTTATATTTGTTTTTTTTTTTTAACCAAGAACTCCCTCCCCCCAGTTCGTGTCCTCTGATGTAAAAAGAATTATACACAGGGACAGAAATAAATCTTAATTACACATTTATTCTAATTTATTAATTTAGGAGAAGGGGGATTGGATGGGGAAGCTTCCCAGTCACCACGTGGGAAGTTACAGAATTCTCTAGCCACCAGTGTGGGGAGAACACGTGGAGAGTCTAATAGAAATTAAGTTGTTCAGCTAAATAAGCAGCAGAAGAAAAGATAATAGAGAGCTCCCATCATGAGAAAGAGAGATTCATGAGGGAAAAAGTCTGTGTAGAATTCTTTCTACATCGGAGGACACAAACTTGGGTACAGAGGGGGAGAAGGCTCAAAAACTCTCTCCCCACCTTCCTTATTGATTATCAGCAACCTGTATCAAACCCAGCTAGGCATGTGTGGGAGCCAGAGTCAAATGGAAGCCTTTCCACTAGCAACTTTCCATAATAATCTCTTTTTGGAATAAACACATGATGACAATGCTTCTAATGAGACTTCTAGACCACTAAATATAATGGAAACTAAAGCAATCTCTACAATATAGAGAAAACAAGATCTGGATATGTGAAAATAATTTATACTATTGTACAGATTTCACTCATTGGAACTTATTTGAAACAAGTTTTGGAGTTTCCAATTTCACACAGACTCCAACATTTGGTCAGGGTAAATGGGATGATTAAATCATGAGAAATATTTAAGTGGTATTACAGTTCTGTGGATGCCTTCTAATAATTGTCTTACTTTTAGGATTTCTTCCATGACAGAGGATCTGCCTGTATTTAGAACAATTTTCTCTCTCTTGAAGCCTTGCACTACAAAAAAGATGATTGATCTCATAATGCCTGTCTCTGACACTGGGCAACAATCCATCATAAAAATCTGTCCTCTGTGTATGTGCTAGATACACACAGATCAGAACTGAGTAATGGGATAGCAAGATTTTCTCTGGCCCTAAATCTAATGCCCTATCTCAGTGGCACTTTAAGTAAAGACAAGTTTGCAATATTCTCTTCAGGAAACAAGTGAAGAACAGTATTTGTAAAGCTGTTTTGAGATGCTCCTTGTGAGGACTGAGTCTTGAGACTCTCTTCAAAGCATTCTGGGCTCACATATTCAAATGTGCCTTACTTATCTCCCACACATTGTCTTCAGTATCACTTCAGTATTCATGGCTCCCAGCACATGGTGTCTCCCTCCCTCTCATCAGCTTCTTATCACTCCTTCAACACTCAGCCTGCCTAGGGCCACCTTGGTAAGAATCTTTCCTGGCAGCAGAGTTCACTGAGTCCTCCCTGCCTGCTGTGATCCCACAGCTGGAAATTTCCCTTGCCAGTCATTTGGTATTTATGTTTAGACCCACTTCTTAGCAATCATCCTAAGTTAAATAACAATAGGGAGAAATGAAGTCCAGAAAACTTGCCTGTTAAACTTTCAAAGATTTTTCACACTAAAATGCCCATAATTAAGAATAAAAACTGGTGTACAGTAATCTTCTTCTATTTCTGAGTACTGTATGTGAATTTAAGCACCAGCATTATTTCTGGGATGCTGGACAAATATAGCTTTAAGAGGAGTATGAAAGAGACAAATACCATTGTAACATCAAGTCTGGCTTGGTGATAATAAAAAGTGCTGGTCAATAGATTATTGCTCCCCCCAACACACACACACACACACACACACACACACACACACACACACACACACACACACAGATACTTGGAGCTCTGCACTGACAAAGGAAGCTAGAATGGAGAAGTGTCTACCTGAGAACATGGCAATCTCTTGGAGAGGAGAGCATGAGCTCTTTATGTTCTCTAAGTCTCTGTGACTCCACCACAAATAAAGAAGATAATGACTTGCTCACATTAGATCAATAATGCTCAAAGTACAATGAATAGAAATGACTTACTGTGTTGACAATGGATCCCGTTAAATCCCCGTGGACATTTACAAACATAGCCTATGAATGTGTCCCCACGGTAGGCTTCACTGATTTCACACGTTCCTCCATTATGGCATGGATTGGGAATGCAGGGACCTGAAAGACAGAAGGGTTTCGTGATCCATATGCTTAATAGAAGATCCTAGGTCAACATTTTGTAATTGGCAGTTTTATAGAAAAGGGTTGTGGATACTTTTGGCACAGGAATATTACTAAGCTGCATAAACTGCGAAGACCAGAAAGAAACCTGAGTTACAAAGCAGGCTTTATTTCCACCAGGCTACAAAATCTGAAAAATTTACCTTTTTTTTTTGGCCTTGGTTTACTTTTTTTTTCACATATTACTACAATAAAATTTATATCAGTGGCTTTTGTTACAGATTAGAAAGTTCATATATTAAAATAAACAGAATAATGCTGACCAATTAAAATATAATCAAAGAGTGCTAATCAAAGAATGATTATAAGAACTTCTAAACTATAGAATATCTTCTGAATATTGAAAAAATATGGAAGGACAGGTTTTGAAGAGTTCTGTTGTCCCTGCATATTCAGATAGTATCTGACTATAACCACGAGAAGCTAGCTAAGTAGATCAGGACATGAAATTATTTATGGACTATCATGAATTTAGTGTGCAGTATGCCTCTGGAGAAACATTCTTTTTTTTTTTTCACCCTAAATAGAACCCTCCTGAAAAGTAGCACAATTGGAAAAGCGGTGCTGCTTTTTTACATTTGGAGAAAGTAAATTCACATGAGACTGAAGCTTGTGACAATGGAGCCTTGCTTGCTCCAGCTCCCCAGGCAGAGGCAGCTGGCAGCTAGCTGGGTGCTGGGCTGGGAGTTCCAGCTCCTGCTCAGCTCTGTGGGAACTGCTGTGACAGCATTCATTCCAGGTCACAGTCAGGGACTAGGACAGAGCGCCACAGGGATCCAACTGGACCACCTGCCTGGCTCTGCACTTCTTACAAGTACTTTGTGCACCTCGATTGCCCCAGTGCTGTCACTCAGCTTTTTTCCTTATGCAATGCTGTTTTCTCTCTTTTCGTCCATCACAAGTGACAGGCTTGATCTGACGTCTGGGGGCTTCTCCTACCCACCATTGCTCATTTTCTCTCCTTTGTCCATCACAGGCATTCCTCACAATATTCTGAGTTACACTTAGCTTTCTGGAATATGATAATTAAGTCAGGACAGAATCCAGAGTAGAGACTGTAGAAAATGAAAGGGTTCAATTGAAGATTTGCCTTTATTTTCATTTACCCACAAAGAGTAGGACTGGTTTCTGGGAGAACACTCACTGAAGAGGAAGGTAAGATACAGATAAAGAAGAACAGTGTGAAGTCAATGAGAGGAAGTAACTCAACATGAGGAGTAAAGTCCAGAATCCTTGAAGATTAGCCCAGAAACTGAACAAGTGCTTTCAACTGTACAGGAAAGGAAGGCAGAGGGTGTGGACTCCATCATAGGGACCCCTTGAGAAAACTGGTGGAGGATCCACCTCACACTGCTAGCCACAGAGTAAAACAGGGCACTCACTGTGACTCAAAGTGCCAGAACCACATAAGAGGCTTTGGGAAGACAAATGGAAGTCATTTTCTTCAGTGAAGCAGGGAAAGTGAACATTAGCAATGAGGTGGGGGTTGAAGATCATAAAATGTTGCCCTGCATAAGAACCATAGACTATGATTGTGCTCCTTCCTCCCAAAACTCTTCCTTTCAGTTAATATTGTATAAAATCAGGGCTGTTGGCAAGGTGGGACGATGCTTGCCTGAAAGCATTGGGTTCCGGAGCTGGGTTGTGTCCCCAGAACCCATGTGAACAAGCTTTTGAGCACTGTGTCTCTAATATAAATGGTAGGAAAGCAGAGACAAGAGGACCCCACGGGCTTGCTGGTTTGCTAATCTAGATAAACCTGTGAGTTTCAGGATTAGTGACAAACCCTGTGTCAATAAATAAGAAGGTTTGGGCTGAGGAGATGGCTTAGTGGTTAAGGCGTTTGCCTGCAATGCAGAAGGACCAGAGTTCGATTCCCCCAGTGCCCATATAAAGCCAGATACTCAAGAATGTGCAAGCATCTGGAGTTCATTTGCAGTGGCTGGAGCCCCTGACACACCGAGTCTCTCTTTGTGTCTGCATCTCTCTCTATCAAATAAATAAATAAAATATTAAAAAAAAGAAATAAGAAGGCAGTGAGAACTGTAGACAGTGTAGAACTGTAAGTCTACCAGCAAAACCAGAAATGATAGCTGACTCCCTGGCAGGAAAAGAACCACTCCTAACACATCAGCTAGGGCCTAGGTGAAGCACAGAAGTGGGGAGATGATCAAGTGTGCTGCTCCCACAGGGACCCCAACAACCAGAGCCAGGGTGTTGGAGATGGACACTGAGGATGCTACAATGTTCCAAAGCTGAAATCTAGAAGATACTAAGAGGTCAACACTAAAATAGATTTAAAATTCACCCATCAAGGCTCAGGGACCTTTGTGGAAGAGGGGTGGGAAAGATTGTAAGAGCATTGGTTGGGGTCATTTCTAGAGGCTTCCCCCCTCCACTCCCCCAATGACTGAATGTTGCTCCCATAACACATAAACCCTCAATCCCATGGAGCATACCAGCAATCCGCACTGAGGAGGAATCTCGGTTGAAGGGAAGTAGGTTGGAGGGAAATAGTACCAACTCATGACTTTTCATACAATGTTTTTAAGCACAAACATGCATAGCACACACATACACATACAAAAATACATATACTCGTAGAAAATGGCAGTGTTACAAAGACTAATAGAGACACATGCAGAGTAGGAAATAGTGTGGTGACTCAGCAGTTCTCAGAACTACACTCTCATAGGGATGACTCTTTAAAAACTGAAAGTAATCATGATTTTACCCAAATAATTATATCTCCAGACCAATTAAAGAAGAATAAGCCTAAAATTTTAATTTATAATGCAGTAACTAAGGTCAATAAAATTGCATTACACTGAGAAGTCTTATTAAATAAGTAGATTTAGATGCTCTTGTTATCAAGACAAATTCTATAAAATGCTAGCTATTTTAATGTATTTCATAATGTTAATTATTTCAGTAACCTCAAATATAATTTATAAATTTTTAAACAATACATTTATTAAAGTAGGCAGTTTGGGGTTACACAGTACATATGAAGTAAATTATCTGGCACATTTCTTTAAGGTACTGCATTGACAGGATTTGACAAAGAGAAGAAATTGCAAGTTTATGGCCAGTTTAAGACCAATTTAAATCAACTTCTTAGAATGTCACTATATTCAAACATGCTAAACAACATCCCTTCACTTTCTTAGTTTCTCTCCTGTTTTCTACTAAAAATAATTCATATTTGATTGTTTTAATATATAAACACTATATAGTCTGAAGTTTTCTCACAGCAAAATAATAATGTGGTTTTTATGCCTTGTTTATATATTTTAAGACAAATAGAAAGTCTTTTATTTGAAAGATTAGATAGTATTCTTCAACTCAATATCTCTGAGAGATCTACTCAGCTCTCATAGGCAGTATTCATAAGATTTAATGGAAAAATTTTGAAGTTTTAATTCATGAAAGATATTTAACATAAAAAGTTTTTTTAAAAAATTGCAACTGATAGTCCTGCATATTATGGAAAATAAATATATTCAAAAATTATAGAATTTTAAACAAATAAGGAACCATGAAAATCATCTGATCCAATCTCTCAAATTTAGCAAACAAGAAAAACATAACCTAATAAGAATTCAATAATATCTAAAAAAGTAAAAAAGTATCAAGTATGAACAAAATTGGTTTTAAGAAACTACACCTGGGAGAAAAAATCGTTATTAAAACCTAAGCTGATGAAGCTATTCCAGCTCTCTCAAGAGAGTGGGATAATTATATCATACAGAAAAGAAATTTCTTCCACATTCACTTCTGTAGTTCCATGAGAGATGGATAAAAATTATCTCAAGTAAGATCTCTGCTGGGTTTTGCTCGGAGGTAAAGCTGATTGTAGACAGAGGGTTAGTGGAAGTCACTCTGAAGAACCCAGAGTGCAGAACAGCCTGGATGAGATGGCTCACTTCATCATCCCTGCGTCTTCAGAAAACTAGACTAGTCAAACCTGAGAAGACAGACAAGTGAAACGGATCCACTAATACAGAGAACTGAGGAAATGTGGCTGAGATCCAGAAGAATTTATACACGCACAGTTAGAAGTAAAGTCAGCAGAGAGATAAGACGTCCGACAAAATGCTGGGAAGTTGAATATATGAAGAAATGTTTCTAGAAAAATATATATAATCCTCAAACCTAGGTTTACATCACTTGCATAGAAGTTCTCAGCAAAGTGCTAACTCTCCAAGCCCGAGAGCTGTGTTTGAGGGAGGTGAAATAGACTGTGATGGCATTTGACCAGCCCACTGAAACAGAAGAGGCAAATGCTGAAGAAAAAGCTCATAGGAGGACCCAGGCATTCTGGGAACTTCCTGAGGGAAAAGTGAAGCTAGAAGCAATCTGGATGTATTAGATGAGTAGAAGCTTTTTTTTTTTAAATTATTATTTGCATCCCAAAGGACATCAAGACCTTAACTGACACCAGCTGAGAAGAAAAGAAAGAAAAGGAATGCCATAACAGCTATGACTAATGTTTTCCTCAATTCAAGAAATTCAAGGCTGGAAATAGAGTGGCTCAGTTGGTAAAGTACGTGCATTACATGTATGGGTGCCTGACGTTGATCTTCTGAACCCATGCACAATGTCGGGTGTGGTGATGCATCCCTGTGGAGGGTCTGTGTGGTTAACTGACCAGTTACTTTCACTTACTTGGTGAGCTTTGGGCCAATGAGACATCCTGCCTTAAAATGAGGTAGATAAACTATCAGAAGAACAACACACCCATGCAAACACAGTGAGTTCCATTTAAAGGATGAGTTTCAAGGAAAGCAAATGGGACAAGGATTTAATTTTTCTCTATATCCCTTGTGTGCTGTGCAAATGAAGAATGCGCATTTTCCTTTAGATTGCTTTTTAAGACTGTATTCTGATGTGGGGAGAAGAAAGCAGTCTCAAAGAGATTAAGTAACACATCAAGCCATAAAAGTAAAGATTTTTATCACACTCTGCCTGGCTACAAAGTGGGCGCTCTTTCTCTCAAGCCTAACTTGCTCCATGTTGTCAGTCTGTGTGATAGTGTTCGTTTTGATAGCTGTAAACAAAATCAGCATGAATTCGCTAAGCACATTCTTATAAATAATGTAGTATTCCAAACCCTCTCCAAACAGAAACATTGTGGAGTATTTTCAGCAATTGGGTCAGAATAGATTTCATAGCACCAATAGAGATGGGCTGTGCTGGGATAACAATACACCATTTCATTTGCTGTCAGCCACCAAACACAGACACTTCCCCCAATATTACTGTCATAATCATACATTAGAGTGTTTCTCTATATGCCTTGAACATTCGCTTCAATAATGCTTGTGGCAGAGAGCGAAAATGGATGACCTCTTGTCGCTTCTCCTCTTGATATGTTCATTATCCTATGAAATGAGAAGTGGCTGGCACTCAATAGGTTTCGGACATATCAGGAATAAATAAGATTACAGCAATAATAAGTGCTAACAACTACATCCACCTACCCTATTCTAATTTTAGGTCTAGAAGGTATTGATGGTTTTTGGCTTTCCCTCAGTACTTAATGTGGAAACTTTCTGTAATTTCTTGCCACTGTTCAAGCCGAAGCTTTTAAATTGATAATTAGGTTCCAACTTTTTTTTTCTTTATATCATGGTTAAGCCTCAAGATGGTTATGTCGAATTTCAAACAACA
>PVHP010028086.1:0-23403 GCA_004024765.1 Zapus hudsonius | reverse complement strand
GGGGGACATTTTTCCACTGTGGGCATTTCTCTGAAAACATAATTCCTCATACCTGCACTGTCATGGCTCCCACTGTGCTGATGGCCCATAAATTATTTGAACATTTAAGATGTGGAAATAATTGCTTTCTTATATTTCTTATAACCCAATAAAACCATGTTAACATAGTAGTTATTTTTATGAGCATTCTAGTCTTTTTAAAGCGTATTGTACTTTCCTTTTCTGGAAAATAAGAATTACAATGCATTTTTAGAGAGAACAGCTGTAGCAATTTACAGACTCTCAGGCAAGGTTTTTTTTTTAATTTTCTTTTTGAAGTTCTGAGGATTCCTGGAATCCAATGGGCTCTTGACAGCAATTATAGAAAAAGTTTTATTGGCATTTCGAAAAAAAAAACTTCCCAAAACAAACAAACAAATAGAACCACGATGGCTCTCCCTTCAGTAAGTCAAATCAGAGATTTTTCAGATGAGCATATTTCATGTCTGTGCTTAGCGATGGAGAAAATAGCTACAGAGAGAGTGGTGTGAGAAAAATCCTGACACATTAAGAGAATATTTCAAACATTTTGGGACCCTTTTGTTCTCGAGGACCTTGCTTGTTCTCAATTTCACAGCCAGTAACTCCCTTCCCAGGCATTTCTTAGATGTGACATGGCGCTTATGTGAACCCTCCAAGAATGGGTTTGCTTTGGGGTCTTCCTCAGCACCTCTGAGGGTCCTTCTCCATGTGCCACCGAAGCCTGCTTGGGACTGGGCTGTGCCCACACATCCACTGCAGGAAGTCCCAGGCGGATCCAGGCAGGAAGAGTGGTTACTGAGGTCAACCACAGCCCTCAGGGACGATGGGCCAGCTGTCCTAAGTGTCTCTCTATCTGTTACTGTAATTATAATTGTGTGCCTCAGACTAGGTGATTCATAAGGAGCAACTTAGTGAGTTGATGGTCTGGGGGCTGCCAGGTGCATAAGCTTGGCTGGCATCTGGTGAGACCCTTTGCTGTGGGTTGGGTCATGGTGGAGGCGAGAGAGAGAGAGAGAGAGAGAGAGAGAGAGAGAGAGAGAGAGAGAGAGAGAGAGAGAGAGAGAGAGAGAGAACACAGTACCACAATACCTCATGGCTCAGTGAATGGTTCAATCCACTCATCATGAGGGCAGACCCCATGGTTTTAATTTCCCACAAGAGGGAATAAATTACAAGCTCTTCTTGGTGGGGTCACTGAAACCATGGCACCTGGGGAGGTTTCCATCAACCGTCGTCATCTTCACGGCAGAGAAACAATGTTAATTGATTCACTGTCTTTAAGGAGGACTTGGAAATGCCATGAGTTTTGTGGACCATGGAAGTGGGAGAGGGGAGGCAGCCGGAGACCTCTCTTTTTCGTCTCTGGGGCATGAAGGGGCTGGCTGTGCTGGCACCCTCACGTCTGTGCCCTGCTGGGGTTTGGGCCTCCACAGGCTCATTCATGGACAAGCAGCCTGGGTGAGGTGCTGTTCCCACCACCACTTTACTCTCTGGCTCCTGGACCCCACGTTTTCTCCCCACAGAGCTATGCAAACTCCAATGCATCCCTTACTGGTCACTCCTGGGAGTGTCTCTCCATCCTCTGTCCTCCATGGAAACTTGGTAAATGCTCTAGAAGTTGAGACTTCTGATGAAGCCCTGAATTTATTCCCACAGGACTGGGCAACCTTCCCAGGGGCCTCCCTTGAGGGTTAGCTGCCCTTGGTTTCCTGATGGGAACCAACACTAAGACAAGCCTGAGTCCTTGTCTACTGGTGTCCCTCTCTGGGCTCCTGCAAGGGACATTCCTGTCTCCCTGGGTGGGGGTGTCTGGGTAAAGCTGGGGCTTCAGCAAACCCCTGCCTTAGTCATTGACTCTGATGATCTCTCCTTTTAATCAGTGATCATGTTTATCTCAGGCATTGTTGCCAGGGCAAATATTATTTCATTGGTTTTAACATCTGTTCACATGAAATCTGATATTTAAAATCACTCCAACCATGTTCTCTGATAGCTGATATAATTAATGTGCCCCCGGGGCCCTTCACACCCAGTGTCTGTAGCCAACCACACTGTTGTCACCTTTGGGGTATGCGTTCCTTTCTCTCGAACTTTCTGAAGTAATGTGTGTTTGTTTTAACCACTTGAGATGATATCACAATACAGTTTCTAAGGCGAGTCCCTCTGCTTCTTCCTCCCTGTTCCTCCCTCGGCAGGACCTCTAAGGTGAGGTTTTCTGGAAGGGTCTCTGCTCCCACAGTCATTGGTGGCTTGCCAAAATTGCAGAAATTGGACTTCTCCTTTCTCTTAGAAATAAAATGTGTTTGGCTGTAATATCAACAAGCCAGCCCAGCTGTCTACATCTGAGGGATGGAGGTCCCACCAAGGAACTTAAGGCTCAGGCCCAGGACCGGACATGGAGTCTGTCAGAAGCAGTCTTGATAATCAGTAGCCTCTAAGACTTCTCACGTCATAAGTTCCTCCTAGCCTTAAGGGCTGCCCCACATGGACCATCAAGAGTCACGAATGAGCAACTGACAGGCACCGTGACCCTGTTGGCACTTCTCTACTGGAGAGAAAAGCCTGCTGTGTCTTGATCACAGTCCCTGGAACTCACTGGGGCCCTGTCCCAGGATGGAGTCAGGCCACAAACACGAAGGGATTCTTGCTTCTGGGCCTGTCCTTCCAGTGAGGCTCCTGGGGTCTGAGCCTGAGGGATCTTCGCTTGAATGATTATCCACTTGCCTACTAAGGGGAATTTTATAAGGGGTCAGGGGAGCAAGGAAAGGCTGACAGTCACGCTTGCAGGTGCTGCTGGGCTCGGCCTCTTCTGTCTGTGGCAGGTGCCAGCCCATGGTTCACACCCACATTTCACCACTTTTCCCTTTTAGGGTGACTGCCTAGTCCACTCAGGCCCAAAGCTGCTGTCCCCAGAGAGTGCCTTAACAGGACGCTGTGAGGAGCAGAGGAAGATGCTGCATTTTCCTGCATTTCCAGCTTGTGATAAAACACACACACACAGATAGAGACATAGAGATAGATAGTTCCGCTGTGAACACCGTGCCCTGCGTGAATGCCTGCTCAAGCCTCTGCTTCCACTTTTTCTGGGGCTCCTCCCACAGTGGGGTTGCTGGGTCATGTGACCATCCTGTTTGATTTTTTTTTAACTCCCCACAGCAGCTGCAGCATCGCCCTCCAGTATCCTCAGATCCTCACCAACACTTGCTGGGTTCTGATTTCTGATTCTCGTCCTCAAATGGGTCTGAAGGGTCTCTCCTTGGGGTTCAGACGTGGATTTCTCTGGTCATTAGTGATGGGCGTGTTACCATGGCCTGATTGGCCACCTGTAGACTTTTTTTTTCTGTAGGTGCCAGAAACGCTTTCTTTTTTTTAAAAAATATATATATTTGTTGTCCATAATGAGTTACATTATTTAGTGGGCAAACCATGAGTTGTTATCCCGAATTCCCCAATTCCCCCCTCCCCATCCCTGATCTTTTTTTAAACTTTTAAATCTTTTATTTTATTTATTCATTTTCAAGCAGAGAGAGAGAGAGAGAGAAAGAGAGAGAATGCACCAGGGCCACCCCTTTGTGGATTTGGCTTATGTGGGTCCTGGGGAATTGAACCTGGGGCCTTAGGCACTGGAGGCAAGTGCCTTAACGGCTGAGCCATCTCTCCAGCCCGCCACCTGCAGACTTTCTATGGATACATTTCTATTCAAGCCCCTTTGAAGGAGCTTGCTTTTATTGTTGTTAAGGGAGTGCTTCGTGCCTTGTAGACACTAACCCCTTACCAGAGGTACAGTTTGTAACTACCACCTCATACCCATTATACTAGCTGGTTTTCTTCCCTTTTCTTTTTTGTCCCAGAGCTGCCAAAGCTCATTTATTTATCAATTCATTGATTCACTCACTTATTCAGCATGCGTCTGAGTACCTCGTATATACCAGGCACTGGACCAGGACCTGTGACCCTGTTCAAAATGACGGGTTTTGTGGGATCGACTGACTTTCTGACTGTAAGACACCTCTTCGTGGGCATTCCGAGGCTGCCTGCTTTTCTGTTTGGCAGCATAAAGAGGACATTATGGAACCAGTGGAAGTCCTTGGTCCTGTCTGTCTTTCACAGCCTCCAGCCTGTGCCAGCCGCTCGGATTGAAATCTCCCTCTCTGGCCTCTCTGGAGCCCCTGGTCCAGCCACAGACAGCCTGCCCTCCTCTCCAGTGCTCTTCAGTCTCTCCATCCTGCTTCTCTTCATGGCCACAGTGTGCCTCTTGGGCTCACTGGCATGGGACCACTTCCCTGAGTCCCTGACACCTACCCCCTACAAAGTGGGTGTCATTTCTAGAAAATTCCTTGCATTTGATTCCCCTTCTGATCACCATTCCCATTGCGTTAACCTGCCTTCTGGCTGCTAAGACCTCTCCCCTCAAGGGTGGTTTGCTGCCCCTGGGTTCCTTCCCTCCCTGGCCTCTGTCACCATCTCCGTTCCTCCGAGATCCTGGTGTGCAGCTCCAATGTTATCAGCACCGCTGCTTCAAACTCCAGATGTTTTGTTCATTGCTTCCCAAGAAAGACTCAGACCCTCACTCCACTCCGGGGGATGGTGTCTTCTCACGCGCAGGGCTGGGAGAAAGGTTGGCAATGATCTGACAGTGAGCAGAAAAGTCCAAACCCAGATACAGAAGTCTTCTGGGGTTCCTGCCTCCCTCCCACCTTGCTGCATCCCGAACCTTTGCTCAATTCACTCTGTCCTAAAGTTCCAGAACATTCTACAGCTAAAACAATGAGACACAAAATAGAAAGGACCCAGGTCCACAGCTGTGTTTGGGGGAAGATATGGGGTGGGGTTTGGGGGAGGCCAGAGAGGGAGTTCTAGGTTCTTCAGCAAATTCAGTTAGCCAGAACAGCAGGCCATCAGCCATCTGGCCAGGCAAGGTTTTGCTCTCCGGTCGTCCTTGGAGGTAGGAGATGGTCTTTGAAGGCTGCACAGAGAGTCCTGTGCGGAGCAAGAGTCCCTGTTGTGTCTGCCTGGCACGTGAGTCTAGGTAAAGCACTGCTGAGCTGTGGGTCTGGAAGAGAGGCCACGGATTTCCCACTTCTGCCTTTTCCATGGGAACAACGTGCCTTGCAAGAAACTGTGTGGTAAGAAAGCTGAGCCATTCTGGGTTCATGGAGGAATGCAGTTTTTATTAGTTTTTGGGTTAAAACAAACACGAGGTCTACTGGCTGCCATAGAAATAGTCAGTGGAAGGAGCTGTTTATGGGACAATAACGGTTCTCTCATTTCCTGTGTCTACTGCATTTTTTTATTTCATCATTTTCCAGGGGCTCCAGAGCAAATGTTTCCTAGAATCCATGTGGCTTTAGGATTCTGGGTACAAATATGCTTTGTTTTAGGAGGAATGCGCTCATAAGGCTCGACAAAGCCACTGGGCAGGAGTTGAAATTGCTGCCAGGAAGAAAGAGCAGAAATATTAAAGAAGAAGCAGAAATGGTCTCCACATGCCCTTTGTCACTGATGTAATTGGTTTTTAAAGGGATGTAACTTAAAAAATATTGGAAAACTTTCCGATGACCCATGCTATCAGCCATAAGCAGCATCTGTGGATATTTGGCCGCAGGTAACGGTGACAAATCTTCTGGCCCGTCATTCTGAGGCCCACGCCATCGGAGCCGTGCTTTCCTCCGAGAGACCTGGCCAGGTTCTCCAGATAGTGTCCATATCCTTGATTCATTCACACTTCCCCCAAGAACTTCTGACCCATCGTTTTGGATCAAACCCAGAAAATGGCAGGGGTGAGGGCTTGTTTGTTTTGCAGAAACATGTAATGAAGTTAAGGGTCAAAGCAAATACAATTACAGCAAAACATTTTGCTCTGAAGAACAAACTGTGCTCGTGCTCAGGAATCCGGTGGCAGATCACCACTGTCCTGTCCCCTCTCATATATATATATATATATATATATATATATATATATATATATATATATATAATTTTTTATTATCCATAATTAGATACACTTAATAAGGGAATAATATGTTGGTGTCTCCAATTCCCCTATTTCCCTCTTCCCTGTCCCCGATCAGTTGGATTTCCTCCTCCCTGGGCATGTCAGTGGTCCTGTCCCCTCTCTTGCCTCCAGCCTCGCCCACCTGTGCTCATCAGCAACCTCCTGATTCTCCTCACCCTGTGTCCACTCAAACCCTTTCCAGTTATTATCCACACAGAACCCAGAGGGGTTTTCCCATGGATCCGTCACACTACCTCAGCAGAGCCTGGCACTGTGCCGTTTCACCCATCTCATTGACACTCTCCTGATTCACTGGGAATGTGCCAAGACTATCCTCGCCTCTGCGGTTTCCCATTCTCTCTATTCTGAATTCCTTCTGTATCAGTTACTTTCTCATTACCGGGACGAAATACCAGACCCGAAGCAGCTTATGGTAGAAAAGGGTTTAATTCAGTTTACAGATCCAAGGATAGAGTCCATCGAGGCAGGGAAGGCATGGCAGGAGGGAAGCTGATGTCATTTCCTTTCATCACGTTCAGAACAGAGAGGAAGCAGAGCGTCCCAAACACTGCTGCTCAGTCAGCTCTCTCCTTCTTCTACAGCCCAGGACCCCAGCCCAGGGGTGGTGCCGCCCACAGCTAAGGTGGGTCTTCATTAACCCACTCAAAGTAATCCCTCACAGGTGAGTCTAGGTCCCGTCAAGTTGACGATCACATAGGAACCCTCACACCTGCAGTAGGTGTTTGCTGGTGTGATTGGCCTTAAAGAGGTCGTTGGTAACTGATCTGTTCTGTGCATGTTTGTACTTATTTCAAGTTCTTTGTTTCCCAAGGTCCCATCTCTATCCTAACAGAGAGATAGTGGTGTAGGAGGGCTTGTCACTTCTTCCAGACTAGGTCTACACTTGGGGATTTGGTCCCAAGAGACATTATGACATCTTCCTTGCTCACTTCCAGGGATCATTGGTTCTGTCTGCCATGTTGTAAGGATGCTCAAGAGGTCCATGTGGCCAGAATTTCAGTCTTCCGGAACAGCCATGCCAGTGCCTTCAAAGAGGATCCTCAGCGCCCCTTAAGCTTGGAAATGACTGCTGTCCGCCCCTCCCCCATCACACTCCTCTGTAACTTCTGGAAAGAACCCGAGTTACTGTATCCAGCTGATCCATTTCCTGAATTCCCGTCCCACAGAGGCACCAATGTGATAAATAGGTTCATTTTCCTGGGCCGCAGAGTTTTGAAGTATTTTTTTTATATATAGATATGAGAGATACAAGTGATTTTTGAATCCCCCAAAGCACAAGAAAACACATTATTTTTCCCATTGGCAGGCGTTGGAAGTCTTCTGTCTAAGCGGGACCTGGTCTTTCCCCACAGGACAAGCTGAATGGCCACACCCTTGAGATTGTCATCTTTTTAGCATCTTTTCCCAAACACACCCGGGGCTCCTGCACAAGGTGTGTACGTCAGGGAGCCAGAGATCTGATTCATGGAGTCATCTCAACAGGTACATTCAAGCCTAGATTTCATCAATTCATTTCTATCTTCTGGGTGTGTGATCATTTGAATATTTTTTCTTCAAATTTTTCTAATCTCCCTTGGCTGTTCTCACTCTCAACTGTTTTCCTGAGTTTCCTGGTACCGACGGATGACATTCTTCCCTCCTGCGTTGCCCTTTCATGGCAGCTTGTTCACAGGCCTTGCCTCAGTGCCCTCTGGGTTCTCCCAAATGTCAAGACCCTAATACTCCCTTCGTCCCTGCACACAGAGGTCCTCCTAGACAAAGGTCACCTTGCTTGATTTCTGCCCATATTCTCGCAGCCTGTCTCCAGGCTGGTTGTTTGGATTGGGCAGCATCAGAGACGTTATGCTGCAACAACAAACAAGCCCACCACACCAGTGAGTTAGAAAGCTCTGTCTTCCTTCTGTTGCATCCCTCACAGACATGCTGTTGTCCATGGCTGTTTGGCTCTGGTGTGTCTCCTGGATCCTCAGGCTGAGGGAGGCTCTGTGCCTGGGTTTCCACGATTGGGAAGTCAGCAGAAAAAAATAGCATGAAAAACACATTGCAAATCCATGGCCATGCCTGACTCCTCATCAGAATGAGGACATTCCATCCAAACATGTGTTTAGCATGTGGGAGGTGGGCTGTTTAGTACCTGTCACTGAGGGCTATTCAAATGCCCTGAGCCCTGGCTCCAAAGTCAAAATATTTTGTAGATAACCAGGTAACAGTCCAACAGTCCTTTCGTTCAACTGAAAGAAATGTTACTCAAGTTGGCCTAAGAAAAAGTGAATTCCTTGGCCTACATGAAGGAGAGTTCTAGCTTCAGAGAAGTCTAGCTCAAGATGTCCAGAAAGGGCATCAGAAGCTGATCTCCACCTGCGGCATCCATATTGGACTGTGTGAGTTCATTATCAGGCTCCCATAGATGGAAGATCCAGACTTAGAACATTAAAAAAATGGTCTCTTTCCCAGAATTTTCCTTAGGATCCCCAAGTGTGTGGCTCTAGACCTGTGTCTGGATGGTTTAGGTCCTGTGTCTCATGTCACCATGGGTCACTGTAGACAAGCAGTTGTGATATGTCACTGGTCAGTCCTAGTACATGGCTTTTGCCCAAGGACCAAGGCCATGTCGGCCTCATGTAAATTCATCTTGACTGAGAGTGGAGAGTGGTTCATAGAAGCCAGGGGCTCTTGTCAAAGAAAGGGAATGGGGACAGGGCAGATGGACTGTCACCATAGATGACCCATA
This sequence comes from Zapus hudsonius, assembly GCA_004024765.1. Classification (NCBI taxonomy): domain Eukaryota; kingdom Metazoa; phylum Chordata; class Mammalia; order Rodentia; family Dipodidae; genus Zapus; species Zapus hudsonius. The sequence continues at coordinate 14,635 of PVHP010028086.1, read as the reverse complement.
TAGCCTGCCCAGTCCCCACTGAGCCTGATGCTCTTTTCGCCTCTCCAGCAGGGCCCAGCTCCATGTCTTCTGGGTTGGATTTCTGGCAGTCAGAACAGGGAAATGGTATTGCCCAATTGTGCCCTGCACAGTGAGGATGATGACACTAAGGGCTCCTTGGTGGCCTTTCCTTATTTGAGTCCAGAGCTGTTTTCTCAGGCCACCATGGGCAATTACATCCAAACATAGACCCCGAGCCCTATAGAAAGCTAACCCAAGAACATTTTAAATCACTATTATGAGAACTCATTTTCCTCCTCCGCTAGCACTTAGGTGGAGACAGCATACTATTCTGAGCAACTGGAAAATTGTTCAGAGAATTTGGATGAGGTAGTGCTGGCCCCGTTTGAGATAATTACACCTTGGCCATAGTGGTTCGTGCAAGAATTCTGGCTAACACTTCCTATAAAAAGTGGAGGGCCAGTGGCTACTCCAGCCATAAGCTAGCCAAGGGATCCACACAAGGGTTAGAAAAGACTTTCAAGTAGATGCTTTATAAACCCCCAGAGAGGGAAGGTGATCTTTTGAAGGCAGCAGGAGTTCAGCAAGGGCCAATCATGTGAGATTAGTTTCATTTCCTTGTTTTGACAGGGAAATTGGACTTGCGGTACTGAGGCCTCCTGTAGACATAATATATCTAGAGGGAAGCAAGATGTGGGGAAAAGTTTCTGGTGATGTCCTCTGGAGTGTAAGCCGAGGGATCATGCGGGATTGCTAGGGATTAATGGCCTCACTCACTGGGGCCCAATGCTCTCCTTCATGAACAGCAGGCTTTCTGAGGGCTCTGTCATTTTCTGTCTATTGCAAGCTGTTTCTGTCCATGACTCGGATGACATAGAGTGCATATTAGATCTTGTCGTTAATTGTACTAGCATTTCTGCTTAATTAAAATAATAATGTTGGCCCCCACAATTGCTGCCAGGAACACTAAGCCCTCACGGAATTCCAGATGCCATACTGACCGCATTATATAGATTCAATTATTAATGCTCATAACCCAGTAGATAGGACCCTCTTTTTTCCATTTTTACTCACAGAAATCTGGGGCTGACATGGGAAGGGATTCATTTGGGAATGTCACCTTTGCCCACCTATGCCTGAGAAGTCTCTATCACAATGCCCAAGATGGGGGAAGATTACTTCCCTTTGCATCCATATTTACCTCAGGAAGGGGCCAGCAGCTGCAGTCTCACTCACTATAGACTCACCCCCTGTCCCATCCTGCAAGCTGCCATCTTGTTCCTGGAAAAGTCCGCTTTCCACCCTCAGTTCCTGGCTAAGGGTAGACATGGCAAGCCAAGCCTTGGCAAGAGGGCTTGGTGAGGGATGAGGTGCCAGGGCCCTTCACACAGGGTGAGCTCAAAGCAACGCCCCACCCATGTGGTATACTGGGCACCCATTGGCACACTCCTGATCTCCAAGTCACGAGCCCGCATGGGAAGAAGGCACTGGGAACCTGTGAAAATCAGCTGCCATCACTCTGGGTTTGGGAATTGGAGTCTGGAAGATGGAGGTGATCACGTTTGTTCCAATTGGGACTCTCCTTGAGAAAAACAGAATTACAACTATCGATTGGGGTGAGTAAATACTGCAACCTGAAAAGAAATTTCAAAACACAAATTTTCAAAAGCTGACAACGCATACATAATAAAACTCAGAAAACGTGGTTTTAGTACTATCCACCCCTCTAGAATCTTCCTTCCACTCACCAGAACATGCTTTGATGGCTTTGGAATGTAACTCTGATTCTGGCGTGTTATTTTCTAGGTAAGCACTGAGCTATGACCACAGCCCTGGAGAAACCAGCATCCGGTCAGTCCGTCCCTCAGCAGGGCTAAGCAGCCATCGGTTCCATCTTACTGGGGGCCTCACAACATGGCTCTCAGCCTCATGCCTCATCACTGGTCGGGGTAATGGTGAGGGGAGGTGCTGAAACGTTGCCTGCACTTTCAGGACAGTTGCAAGGTTTGGAAGAGTGGCCAACAAAACCCTTGCCTGCTGGATTTCAGGGCATTGAGGGGGTTCTGTCCTGGAGCCTGCTCTTCAAGCCTTTGCCCTGGTGACTTGCTACCAGGTGGTCAGAGTCCTCCACCAGGAGGCCTAAGGGCAGTGACTTCGTACACTGAAAGGAACGCAGAACACATCAAAGTATCCCACAGGCCATGTAAACCATACTTTCAAGCTAGTTTGCTCTTAAGTGGGTCCCAAGTGCTCCCAACTTCCCCCAACACCATCAATAAAGAAGATGAAATGAGTTTACCTAGATATCACCTAAATATATTACTATGGAACTTTTATGTTAAGGGGTTAAGGCGTTTGCCTGCAATGCAGAAGGACCGGAGTTCGATTCCCCAGTGCCCATATACAGCCAGATGCACAAGAGGGCGCATGTGTCTAGAGTTCATTTGCAGTGGCGGGAGGTCCTGGCACACCCTCTCTCTTTCTCTCTCTCTCTCTCTCTCTCTCTCTCTCTCTCTCTCTCTCTCTCTCTGTGTGTGTGTGTGTCTTTCTCTCTCAAATAAATAAATAAAATATTAATAAAAAAGCAAGCTGCAAAAACACACCCCTGCTATTGGAGAACAATGTTCCTAAAGCAAAAATAAATGAGTCCACCAGGAAACAAAATTCATCCTGAATTTTGACATGACACCATCTCGCACATAGGGATTCCTCGGTGCTGCCTCTGTCAACCTGGAGACTCTTCTCCCTGGCATGGTTGTGCACACAGAGAAGGTTTAATGGCCAAGTTCAAGTCCGTGGTGGAGGAGGCAGCAATTCCATACTGAATCTGGCCCATGTGGAACATTCTAGAACCTGCGGAGGACTAGATTAGACTTGCTAAACATCTCTCTATGGGGCTTGGGTAAGCGTTTCTCTGTTTATAGACCACAGGCTCTGGAGACGTCTACTGAGAGTACAGCTGTCTTGGCTGAGCTCAGACCCACTCACTCTTAGAGATGACGCTCCATGTCCTTTAAGCAGGACGTCTGCAGGATCTACTGGAAAATGTAGGTGCATATCAAAACCAGCGGGATGCCCTCAAAGTTCTAATCCCTCAAGAACATTAGAGAAATGATTTTGGTTGGATGAAAATGTGATGGTCATGACCAGAGGAGGAAAAGTGAGCAAGAATCCCATAGAGTATCGGTTTTGATTCCATATGATCTCTTTGGAAAACCACCAAGAAGAAACGACTGCCAATGATGGAATGCCCGAGATTTTTGGAGAACGGCTATCCAGACAAGCTGACATTCATCCCTGGAAGTTACTAACCAGACAGGACTGGCTTTGCCACTGAGGTCACTCCCAGCTCCTGATGGTCAAACCATGAGGTCCCGTACAAGAACTTAGAGATCTTCCTTCCAGGCGCCCTCACGCCCAAAGACTGTTTCCAAGATATGGGGGAGGTTCCATTATGCCTTTGGGAAATAAAATTTGATTTTCCAAGAGACCCGATTCACCAGGAGTGCTAAAATGGTGTCCAAATAAGCATGGTTCATGGAATGAGCGTAGGGCCTGAAAGCCTCTCAGAGCCAGGGGCACTCTCTGTGTGGCTATGAATGACTCTTCAAGGAACTGCAGGAGCCACTACGGGATCCAGGCAACCCTGGCCATGACCTTGAAGAGGGTTTGTCATCTTTCAGAACACAGTTTTAGCTGATGCTGGCTCCAAGCATTAGGCACTTTTGTGTGACATTCATCCTCTCCTTCTGCTTTATTCACTCTTTCCCCTTTCAGATTTCATCGAAGAACAATGAACAATCTTGTTCTTTTCAGGGAGGATAATGGCCCATGATTTCTAAAGAAACTGGCTTTTGTGCCCAAATCAAAATGTCACGTGACTCCTATCTTGACAGGCCTTGTTGGGCAGCTGTACAGGCAGCGAAGATGCTTTGAAGCTGAGCTGGCATGTTGGCTGAGGAACCAGAGGCTACGGGCCAGGGGCGCAGCTCCTGCTTTTCTGCAGAGACCAGTTCTGAACTTACCAGCCCCTCATCGTCTAAGGATGGACGTAGCCAGAGAAAGTCTGGAGAGCTGCCCCTAGCCTGCTGTCCCTGCGCTCTGGGGAAGGCAGAAGGAACATTAGTTACATTGAGCTTAATAAAACTAGCATGCTGAAGACTGGTCCATTTCTTGGAAGTGGACACTGAGGGTCCTGCCAGCTCACGTCTCAGGTATTATGGAATGAGTCTATTAGGAGAGTGTCTGCAGTTTTATTAGGAGCTCAGCAGCCCTGTGGGAAGTCTCTCTGGTGGGCAGCGATGATGCCCCTGGAGACCTGTACCCTGCTCCTAGAGGGTGACCGTGAATGGTAGGGTACTGCCCATCCTGTGTGGCAGCAGGCACACGGCTGTGCTGGAATCTCACTATTCTGCACACAAACTCATGTGTGTCCTGTGATTAGGGAGACCAGGCCAGTTGTAGATGACATGAGTCCTTCCTGAAGAAATTGGCCACGATATAGCCAAGAAATGGATACAGTCGCTGTGGGCATGAGCACAGCGGGGCAGGGAGCAGGGCGTGATTTGGTCTAAGGGGCTGAGGAAATGAAGGTGGCATTTCAGCTGAGGCTCTGCATACAATGTGGTGGGGCCAGCAGGCCTGCCAGGGACATTCCTGGCATCATCTCAGGACTCTCTGCATTCAGGAGCCCTGGAAGCTCTGCCCCTAGCAGCCAACAGGACTGTGGAAGATTTCAGGGCTGTGAGAGACAGTTCCCAGCATGCTGCTGGGTTTCTGGCAGCCTCTTGATCAGGGCGACCATCTGCACAATGCGATACTCTTAATCCATATCTGAGTAATTGTCGCCATGGATCACAGGCCTGCAGTCACATGGCCCAGGAGATAAGAGGCGAAGGGGCCGCTTTATGCATGCAAATCAAACCCACTTGTATTCTGGATATAATGATGGGGAAAATACAAGTTTCCAGATGTGCCGCAGAAAGATTTTCGGGACGTGCAGTCACTCCAGACTGATTCTGATGAGTTTTTCAGAGGTGAAATATGCCTTTGATTAAGGAGGGCTTTCCCCTTCTTGATACGTCCTGTGAGCATTGGGTTACTCCTCTAGTCATGATGTCGAACACAAGGATAAAGCCTTCGCTTTGATTTATGAGCATGGTTATTAATTTCTGATGCAGCTTTGGGGTTTGGATTATTTGTGGGTGGAGGGATTTGGCGGCGTATACGAGAAGGCTAGGAGATTTAATGACATAAATATCGCAGCAGAGGCCTAGCTGTAAATAACAAAACTTCCGAAAAAAAAAAAAGACGTATGAAATCCCACACTATTGGTAGAAAGAAACTGAACAATGTAACCAGTAAACGGATGCGGGTTAGGGATCTGCACAGGGACCTTCCGAGGAGATGGGGGAGCCTTGCAAGGCTGGAAACACATGCTTTTATTTCCCACAGACATGGGGTCCCACCCCGCCTCACCTGGACGGACTGTTTCCTAGATGTTAGAGCAGCAGATCACGCTCATGTTAATTACGATCCCGAGAGGGACTATGGGAAGTAATTGTGATTTCTGTGTTATGAAAATGTATAGCCATGGGCTGGTTGTTCTAAAACTCCATCTTTGGGAGAGTGAGGAATTCATAACTTTCAGTCCGGATATACTAGGTGTCATTCCTGTCAGGTCTTCAGCAAACTGGCCTCAAGGTGGGATGAGGAGTCCGAGCTAGCCTGCAGGAGAGAGCTCTGACCAAGGCTAAGGTAAAAAGCTGAGGCAATCACAGGGCAGGGCCAGCAGTCAGCCTGCAGGCTTTGCTCTGGGGGTTGCTGGCCAGGTCCATGCTGAGGGAGATATTTAGCCTAGAGTCTTTGGCAGATTGTGGGGTGAATTCGTGATTTCCAAGAAGTCCAACTAGGGTCCATAGCATCCCAGGTCGTGGGCATATCAGGTCCTTCACGAGGATGTGTTCTATATATGAGGTTCAGAGCCTTGGGTGGGAGTCACAGAGCCCTTGATGGGAAGCCAACAACAGGAGCTAACTCCTCACACTTCTGGAGCTGAGAGGTCAAGAGCAAGGTAGCAGCAGGTTTGGCTCATCTGCTGGAAAACAGAAGGTGTCTGTACTGGATCCTGACAGGCAGAACACTGAGAGAACTCTTTGGGGTCTCTAACGCTGGGCCACTGATCCCATTAATGAGGGCTGTACCCTTAGAAGACACTAAGGTCCCCCTTCCAATTTGACCAGTGTGGTGATGGTTTCAACATACAAATTCGTTTGGGACCCAAACGCTCAAGTCACAGCAAGGAGAGCAAATGGAAAAGCACCCTGGGTAGGAATGGGAGAGGTGAGGAAGAGGAGACCCTCCCTTTGGAATGTTCTGCCTGGCTTGGTCTCCAAAAATCCAACACATGGACTTTGAACACACGGAAGAAATCTAGAAAGTCCACTATTCACACTGGTCCCGTGAGCTGGTGCTTCATGTGGGGTCCCACTGGGGCAGCTTGGAACCCGCAGAGGTGGGACATGATAAAGCCCACAGCTGTGGGGAGTCTCTGCACCCCTAAATTAATCTAATCTAGACACTCTCTCCTAGATATGCCCAGAGATTTGTCTCTTGGTGACCCCAGAGACCATCAAAGAGGCAGTCAAGAATGACTGTCCCCATTGTCATCTGTGGTAGTTTGAATGGATGTCCCCCAATAGATTCAGGAGTTTGTTAAAGCTTGTAACTTGAAAGAGGTGTCACTGTGGGCGGCGGATCCTGGAGTCCAGCCTTTAAGTGTTTCTGGGGCAGGATCTGGAATTCCAGCCATACCTATGCAGCCTGGAGTTCCTAAGGGTTTGAGTGTGCTTGCTTCTGGAGTTGCTGCTGGTGGTTTTTCCTCTCTCTGCGTGGATCTTTGAAGCTTCAAATAGATCTCTTCTTCTTCCCATAAACTGTACCTGGCGTGGAGGTGCGTCCCAGCAGCGTGAGCTGTCTGTGACACCATCAGACACATGCACACAGGCCCCAAACTGTGAGTCCACACAACTGATCTTGGACTTCCAAAGCAGTGAGCCAAAATAAACCTTCACTTATGATGAGCTCCTTGTCTCTGGCGTTTAGTTACAGTGTGACAAAGTTGACTGGCACGTGGAGGCACTTGCTCAGAGGAGGTCCAGATGTGAGTCAACCAAGGGACCAGAACCTCAGTAGCTCCTCCCACTTCCATCAAGGACAACCATGATGTCATGTTTTAATGTTCTGGTCTTGACTAGAAGGAGAAGGAATCCAAGGACGACCGCTTTGCAATGTGTTCCCATTTCTAGCCAAGATTCCATGAGGTGCCTCAGGCCTTGTCAGGACCCGGGCCCATGCCCTTCCTGCCAGCTAAGGTCACACATTCTGAAGCCAGACTTGGTCCAGAAGGAGCCGCAGTGGCCAAGGGGCCCTTAGAACAAGGAGGAAAGAAGATGCAGCCAAAAGAGTAGATCTTTGGTCATAAAACGAGAAGTCATGGCAGCTGGGCCACCATTGGTTCTTGAGGAACATGGACGTGCAGGTGACAATCTACCTCGAGGAGCGAACTTGCAGAATGTTTAGGCAGCTGTCCAGCTACTTGGGCATTTGGTCTGTGTCATAGTCAGCCACATGCCGCTGGGATGAATCTCCAAACCACGCACGATTATGGGGAGGAAAATATTTATTGAACAGATCCAGGGGAAGAAGTTAAGGAAAGGCTGGCCCCCTTTCACAGAAGCAAGCAGAGACAGAGACAGAAGCCCACCACCAGCACCAAGCAAGCACACTGTAATACACTGTGATTCACAAAATGCAGATCTCCAGACCAGGGTTCTGGCTCTTCTTTTTTGCATATCTATCATTACTATTTTACATCCAAATTAGAAAGGGTCAGTCCCCAGGAGGCTAGGCCAAAGTGGCCCTTCCTCCAGCCAGAAGCCTGGAGACAATTAATAATTCTAATAAATCCTTAATTCTTTTGGGGGACATTTATTCAAAACTACCACAGTCTGCTCTGTGCTTTTCCAATGACTATCGCTTCCAACTCTCTGGTTCTGTGGCTCTTCGGTCAGGTGACGTCACCTCTTTCCCTACGGAGCGGGCATGGAGACTTTTTAGTCCAGTTTCCCATCAACATGACAGAACGCTTATTCCAATTCCAGGATGGATCTGTGGCCAGGCAGGTAGGCCAGAATCCCAGCGGGCTAATAGTAGGGGTCTTGGGGACAGAAACTCCCACTCCACTGACTGGAGAAGCCTGGCACCTCAGTGAGTGGACCTGCCACCCACCTAAACTGAGGGAGAGAGGCAATTAGATGGAGCCGGGGTGGGAGTTACAGCATTGACAGCCAGGTATAGTGGCTCATGCCTGTCATCCCACCAGCACTCAGGAGGTTGAGGCAAGAAGATTGCCATGGGTTCAAGGCCAGCTAGAGCTGCATAGAGCCACCCTGTCACTAGTTAAAACAAACAAAACAAAACAAAATCGCAATGTCGAGGCAGTATTGTAGATACCTCTCATTGGTGGCGTAAAGCACCTGACCAACAGCAGCTGTTGGGAAGAAAGTTGTTGATTTGGGCTCACAGTCTCGAGGGGAAGCTCCATCATGGTAGGAGAAAGTCTGGTAGAGCAGAGGCTGGACATCTGGCCACAGCAGGTGGACAGCAGCAGCAGGAAGGTGAGCCAAACTTTACCAAAGGGGAGCTGGCTATACCACCCCATCAGCCTGTCCCCAAGGACACACATCTTCCAGGCAAGGCTCCACCTACCGAATTGCCACCAGCTGGGGATCAAGCCTTCAGAACACATGACTTTATGGGGGACACCTGATTCAACCCAACACAAACAGATATTCTTGATATTGCTCATCCCCCTGGGAGTATCTCAGCTTGATAGAAGAGAAAATAAACCAACTTAATACTTTAGGATAGTTTTAGATTTCTGCCACTTGCAAGCAAACCTTTCTCGGCAAAAACAATCACCATTTTTTCTTCTGCTTGCACGTGTGGCTACAGCATTAGGCTGAGGATGTGGTGGCCAAGGAGGAGGCTGAAGTATTTACAGGAGAGACAACACAGAGTCACCGAGGACTAACTGGGAGTGACTTGGAGTTTGGAAGGCTGGTCTGAAAGCTGGGGGGTTGAAGTGTGTGGAGCCTGGTCTGTCCTAAGTGGGATCAGTGGCAGTGGAAAGGTTCCTCCTGGACGGGGACCTTGGGGACAGGCAGGAAGAGTGGCAGGTGTCTGTGATGGGTGGAAGTAGCAGGTTGTCTGGGGGCAACTCCAGATGAAGGCTGCCATCAGGAGTTTCAGGAACGTAGTGAGTGAGGAGGTCCCGGGAAGGCGGGTGACCCGTTGAACTGATGAACTCATGGCTCAGGACTTAGAGGAGGATGGATGGGGCTGTGCCTGGAGGGGAGCCGCCATGCTCTGGGAGACGATGGTTAACCAGAAGACATAAGGAGAGGGGCTGAGGAAGTGGAGGTGGCTGCAGGGGTCCTCTGTGTCCAGCTAGTGCCTCGGGTAACAGGTACCTGAGCAGGTTAGTGCCATGCAGAAGTATCCATGCCAGGCGAGCCCGGAGAGCTGAGAACTGTCTCACTTGGGACTGGAGCTCTTGCACACACACTAGGGGCTGAAATGCCCACAGATCCTATGGAGGGAGAGTCTTGTGCTCTAGGTGCAAATGCCCTGTCTCCTCCCCGATGGGGTAAAGGAATGTGGGATGCTCTGGTCAAAGAAAGGACTCGAAAGGATCAGAGCACAGCAGTGACCAGGGGTGGGGCTGTGTGCGTCTCTGTGTCATAACTGGGGACAGAGCCTGTATTAAAGTGTGCTGCTTTCCAGGCACGAGTCAGCCTCTCAGGAGTCAGACAGGGGTACGCTTCCCCCCACATTTAGGGACTGAAAGGCCTGGGAAACTCACCGGGGGCTCAGACAAACAGGACAATCACTCCTTCCTGAGTCCTGGGTTTGATATTGTCCAGGATCCAAAGCCCACAGGTGGAGTGGTCTGTTAACCACTGTGAAGTAGAACAGGCAGGGCATAGATGGGTGCCAGGCCGGGAAGGCGAGAGCTGCTTCTGAGACATTGCCTACCTAGGGTGCATCTCTGTGACTCTGTCTGAGAACCAGAGATCCTTTGAACCAGGGAGACACTGCAGGCGGAAAGGGTCCTTTGTGGGGGTCTCTCTGAGCGTTGTGTTAGGGAAGTGACATCCTGAGTGCAATGCTGACAACATTGGGTGTCCCCAGGAAGATCCCACAAGCCTGGGGGGGGGGTGGTGCTCTCCTGACCCAGCCATCCCAGGCGCACGAGTGGAGTCCCCACATTGCAGAGGCATGGGCCCTCTTCTCAGAAACGCTTGTCTGGATTTGGTCTTAAAGTGAGGAGGAGAAATGTCAGAGATGGAAAATAAATTCTCAACGTTTCCACCAATTAATCATAAAATTACAAGTTATTCTCTCTGACACCCTACCCCAATACATTACACTCAACAAAGCAGCTGGCTCAGGTTACAACTGAAAGAAACAAACCAGATTTTTAATGAATTTTTCAAATGACCAGATGAGTCATAGCAGCCATAACTTAATCAAAATCATCAGACCCAATGGGGGACAGAGGACCAAGGCCAAGGAGCCAAGGCGACTGGCTTCGTGGGATAGTTGACACCAAGACACGAGAAAATAAATGTGATCAGGAGATTTGGGGTTTTAAGTTTGGAGCGCGTTCAAAGAAGTAATTAAAACTCCTGAATAGTGAGTTTGGGAACGAAGAGTCTTTCAAACTCTTGTGTTGGGAACATGGGAAGCAGGGTCCTTGCTGGTCCTCATGTGACGTAAGAGCACCCAGAGTGCCTTTGGAAGCTCCCTGATGGCATCACAAAACCCTGGGAAAACCTTCTGGATCATTCCCTCCCATAGACATAATCAACACAAACTGGACAACAGTGAGCTGTGACCATTTGACCCGGCCTCATGTCCTCATTGGCACGTTTTTGCAATGGCAGCCTCCCTGTCACCCATCAGGCCTGGCGCTGGGCTTAAATCCAATTCCGTAGTCTTAATCCCCCCTCAGCCCTGAGGCGATGTGTGGTTGAGCAGAGGCAAGCTCTTAGCTTCTTTGCCTTTTCCCTTGGTCTTGGGCGCCATCGTGCCAGGCTTGGGGACAGTCTTGGAAACATGGAGTGCTGCCAGCATGTAACTGATCACGTGGCCTGGCCCAGTCATTCTGGGACACTCATGTCCTGGAACCCAGTGAGGCTCCATCAGCCACAGAGTCCCTGAGTACTCATGGTGGAGCTGCTACCCACGTGCCAGCTGCCCTCGCAGGCTGGCACTGGCAGAGACGCTGTCTTCCTCTCCAGGATGTCCACCGCAGCAGGACTGGTGAGCATGAGGTAGACAAAAGCCATTTTGTTGCACCTGTGGGAGACACGTGTGCGTAGACCCCCCCCCTCCCCTGCACAAGCAACTTGGCGCCCTGGCTGTTTGTTTCTAAGGGTGGTTTCAATAAGTGAATTTTGGAAGATTGTGCCAAAACCACAAAGTGAATCAGCTCCTTCTTTCTGTGCAATCAGCTGACTTTCTTCCTCAGGAATGCACCAGGAGAGGACAGAAAGCGTAGAGATGCTGATGGCTGTGGGGCCTCCACGGTTGCCAAGGGTTTTTTCAGGTCTGTCCTCTGAGAACACGCAGGTCATCCTATTCTTCCTGTAACATGAGTAAGGGTCTCAAGTGACCATAACCCCCGTGTCACCTCAGGAACGTTCTAGATATGATGTGTCTGTGCAGAGATGGGCCAAGAGGTCAAACCAGCATGGCATGGGGCACGGTAATTGCCAAGGACATGGATGGCCATGAACAGGGAAGGCCCAGAACTGCACAGCCCTGAACAAAGGCCCAGGTGCACTGGGTTAGATGTCCAGGTATGTGGGCAGCTCCCAAGACCAAGGGGCACTTAGGGAGTTTCAATGTGAGTTTGGACAGTCCAGATCGCCCATGTCCTGGCATCTGTGTTTGGGACAGATCTTGGGAACAGATTTAAAAGTGAACAAGAAGGAGGCCCAGCACCCATCTAGAAAAGCAGGTGTCTTAGGTCTAAAGGTGAGCATGAGGCCATCTGAGGCCTGGGTTTTGCAGAGGTCAGGCCTGGGGATCAGATCGATGCATGTTGCAGGCAGGGCCAACCGCAGACTCTGGAACCCTGTCCTGGGGTTGATTTTCCCTTTCTCGGTCCTCATTTCTGTATTTTTATAGAAAGGAACACAATGACTGAAAATGCTTTGCTAAAAGACATAAACATGTCCTCTCTTGCTTGTGAGTCTATGAACTCCATTATTGCTGCCTATCTGTTTGAGGCAGGGTCTCAGTAGCCCAAGCTGGCCTCGGATTTCCTATGTCGCTGAGAGTGACCTTGAACTTCTGATTCTCCTGCCTCCACCACACTTGGTGGTTGTACAAATCCACCTAGGGCTCCCTGCATGGGAGCTGCTTCTCCGGCCTCTGTGATTTTTTAAAGAGGTTGTTGTATTCTTTGAATAAACTGCTCTCTGCAGGTGTGCGCTATAAGGAGTGACCATCGTGTCCCCCACGCCCCCAGGATACACCTGCCAACTGCTCCACAGGCATCTGCTGTAAGGTGACCTGACAACAGGGCGTATTCCACAGGAACCAGGTGTAGGTTTAAATTATGCACCTGACACAAATGGGTAAGAGGTTTACAGAGGTGCCAATTGTGAGCTTCGGGCAGGAGACCACTCAGACAGCATCTTTCTTCCTTCCTTCCTTCCATACTTTCTTTTCTTCCTTCTTTCTTTCCTTTCCTTCCTGCCTTCTTTTCCTCCCTTCTTTTGTTCCCTTTTTCCCTCCCTTATTTCTAAAATTTTCACAAATGAATTTACTCTGCTTTTCCAAAGGGGATAAAACTCTGAAATTAAAACAAGACCATGCATTTTGAATTTTCCTAGGGAGCCTGGCAGGATTGACCTTATGGCAGATCAAGAGGTCTGAAGGGTCTCAGGCATGCGCATTCTAGGGCCACCCCACCATGCTGTGGGGTATCTTGAGTAACAGGGACTCCAGCCTCAAGGGTGTGTCCCTATCCCAAAGCCTCTGTCTCTTGAGTCTTACCTCTGTGTGCTTCCCTCTCTGACACAAGCCAGGGAAATATGGTCAAACAAGAGAGAATATCCCTGTTCCAAGGAGCCTTGTGCTGGGTTCCAAAGATGCTGTGCACCGACTTCCTATTACAAATGAGCCACAGGAGATATTAACCAGTCCTTCATGTTGGGGGCTGAGGCTGGAGAGGGCACTTGGCTCTCGTTTAGAGGTTCCCCATCCGTCACTTCCATGCACAGCCATTTTGCTATTCTTATGTGTGACAGTAGAAAATTTCATCAGAAAATAATACCCGCTTGTGCCTTCAGTAGGAATTAGACTGAAAATGCCATTCCCCAGACTAACCTGGCTGAGGTCTAGAAAGGTTGCCCTTCAGCCTCCTTGAAGACTGCAGAAGAGAGGCAGAGCCCTTGGACTGGACCCCAGTGCAAGGAGGGGGACTGACATCAGAAGCAGCCCCCCCCCCGCCAGTATGGAAACCTGAGTTCTGGGGCTCCATTGTGAGCCAGGTATGCTCCAGGGGGGGAACCTGTGTTAAAGTCATCACGGCATTGGAACTGAGGCTAAAGACAAGACACTGGACATCGGGTGAAGAGCCAACAAATCATGGTGTCCGGGGATGAATGTTGAAAATATTTACAAGGGACATTCTTCCTCAAGGTTGGCCTTGGTGACGAGCAACCCAATTTCCTTGTCCACGGGGACCATCCAGAACCATCTCATTGGACCGGCCATGCGCTGTGGATGCAGAACCACAAACTACTGCTGTCTGGCCAAAGGATGTATGTGTGCTGAGATGTCAAAGAAAACCAGAGAACAAAATTAGTAAATGTTTCAAACTCTACAAGATGTACAGTAGGAGCTGGGGGGGATGGTGCATGACGCGTTTAATCCCAGCACTCGGGAGGCAGAGGTAGGAGGAGCCTGAAGGTACATAGTGAATTCCAGGTCAGTCTGGGCTAGAATGGGACTCTACTTTGAAAAACCAAAAGGACAAAAAAATGTTCAGTAGGGCCAGTCACCTCCACCCATGAAGGACTGGCATCCATTGTCTTCTCCCATGATGCTCTGCTCTGCAGCCTCCCGATGCCAGGGTCCTGAGTTCTCAAGGGCCTACAGGGCAAGCACGCAGCTTGACCACACCGTTCAGTCCTGACGCTTGAAGCCGGACTCACAGTCCTGCTCTCCAGGAGATCAACATGGACCATGTTATCAGGAAGCCCTGGGGATGCGCAGAGTCCTGAGGCCACTGTGGGATAGCTGTGGCTTTTCCATTTTATAAATTTCTAGTTTTCGAAGGGTTGTATAGTATACTGTGTTGTTGTGTGGTGTGTGTGGTGTGGTGTGTGCGGTATGGTGTGGTGTTGGGTATGGTGTGGTGGTGTGTGTGGTGTTGTGTGTGTGGTGGTGGTGTGTGTGGTGTGTGGTGTGTTGTGTATGGTGTGGTGGTAGTGTGTGTGTGGTATGGTGTTGTGTGGTGTTTGTAGTGTGGTGTGGTATGTGTGTGTTGTGTGTG